>JAWDJV010009467.1:0-43231 GCA_033119285.1 Teratosphaeriaceae sp. CCFEE 6253
TCGGCGACGTGTACTCTCTACCGTTGATCCCTGGACCATCAACGGACGGGGACACACAGGCCGGCGCTGTCAAGCCAGATACACCTGAAGCGGAGCCGGAAAAGCAGACCTTCAAGCCTTCCGCCACCAACCTCACAGTCCACACTCAGCGCAACCGCAAGGCTCTAGAAGCGCAGATGCAGCAGAAAGCCTTCAGTGCTCAGAAGGACTCCCTCAACTTCGAGCACAAGGTCCTGCTCGGCCATGTCTCCATGCTGACTGACATTGCATTCGCTACGCGGAGGGTGGAGGGCAAGGACCGGGGCTACATCATCACCGCGGACAGGGACGAGCATATCCGCGTTTCGCGCGGGCCACCTCAGGCGCACGTCATCGAAGGTTACTGTCTGGGCCACACGGAGTTCGTCAGTAAGCTGTGCCTGGTACCTGGCACGGATCTCTTGATCAGCGGGGGTGGCGAGGCTCATCTGAATGTGTGGGACTGGCCAAACTTCAGTTTGAGGAGAAGTCTTGCCCTGCGAGATGCCTCGCCGGATGCGCCACAGCAGCCGGACGTTACATCTTCAATGCTGCCGGATGAGGAATCGCCAAAACATGCCAATGATCTCGACAAGGACGTGGCCGTGTGTGGGCTGTGGGTGCTACCTTGCACGACACGCGACAACACCGAAGATACGGTCGTTGCGGTAGCGCTAGAGCGCGAGGCTGCACTCTACATCATCCCCACGAGCCAGCTTCATTTGCCTACCAGCGATGCATTGAGCTTTACCAGAATACCTCTGGATCACCCGCCTTTAGATATAGCATGTGTTGGCCAAGCCCTTGTGGTATCGCTGGACGCTAGGGAGACTGGGCAGACTCGACTTCGTGTGTACAAGCTCGAGCACGTTGATGCGGCCGAAACACAGAGCAATGCTCCCCTCGTAAGGTGTGCCGCTGACGATGAGTTGCAAAGACATCTCAAGTGTCTCAACGATTACGAAGAAGCCGGGTCGAGTGTGGAGACTAAGGCCCTAGACGATCTGCTGTACGGCGTGGCGAACTTACGGAAACGGAGAGGCTGGGGCACTTCAACACGGGCCGATGGGGAGGACGATGCTGCAGTCGAAGATGTGGCAGACGACTAGTATCGTACTAATTCTAGCACGAGTTACAGTCACGCAAGGGCCAGTAAGAGTCTCAGGAATGCAATGACGCGCCAGATATATCCAGTCTAGCCATGGATCGCTTTACACGCGTTGACGTGAGCGTGGGAGGATGGCCACCCTCATCAACGAGTGTCATGAGCGGCCGAGCGAGAAGCTGCAGGAGCTTGAACCGAGAGAGGACGAGGCATTCCTGCCACACGAGCACGCCAGTGAGAACGAAGCCTTCCGACCGCAAGGCGATCTCCCGGCGGTGAAGCCGCACGCGCCCTTGAGACTCACACCGAAGTCGTGCTTGATCGTGGGCATCAACATAGCATCGGCGGTCGGGCTAGTACGTCGTCGTCGCTCCGAGCGGGTGACTGTTGCTCACGAGTACTCGGCTACAGGTCTTCGTCAACAAGCGCATCTTCCAAGATGACGCCCTCCGCCATGCCCAAGTCACCTTCGCCGCCACGCACTTCGCCATCACGGCCGCAACGCTCTACGCCGTCTCGTCGCCCGCGATCGGGATGTTCCAACGCAAGAGGGTGGGATTCCTACGGATCTTGCCACTGGCATGCGCCATGATCCTCGCAGTCGTGCTCACGAATGCGTCGCTGGCATTCGCCAGCATCCAAGTCTACCAGATGGCGAGAGTGCTCATCACGCCCTGCGTCGCCCTGCTCGAGTTCACAATCTTGGGGAAGAGGATCCCAGTGCTGGCAGCGCTGACCCTCATACCGGTCTGCGTGGGCGTGGCCATCGTATCCTACTTCGATTCTGCAGCGGACCCGCAGTCACACCATAGTCCTCGTACAACACCGCTTGGTCTGTTCTTCGCCTTCATCAGCCTAGTGGCCAGCGCTACGTACACGGTCCTGATCAAGCAGTACCACGAGAGCACGTCGTGCGAGAGCGCGCAGCTGCTGCTGAACCAGGCCCCCGTGAGCGTGCTGCTCATGCTCTACATCATCCCCTTCGCGGACGACGTGACGGCGTGGCGCAGCGCGTCGCCGTCGACGTGGGCACTCGTACTAGTGGTAAGCTGTGCCAAAGCGGCTCATGTGCTCCGTCTTGCAATGCGGATGGCTGATGATACGGCGATGTAGAGCGGCGTGTTGGCCTGCCTGCTGCACATCTCCCAATTCCTGATCGTCGGCGGCGCGGGCCCGGTGGCGAGCACGGTCGTCGGCCACGCGAAGACGTGCCTGATCATCGCCATCGGGTGGTCCTCGAGCCGGAGACCGTTGAGGGATCACGGGTTGGTTGGCATTGTGCTCGCTGTCGGTGGCATCATTGCGTGAGTGCACCCTGTCATGCGCAAGAGGGATCACGTTTGCTGATGATGTTGCGCAGATACTCGGTCGTCCTGTTGCAAGCGCAAAAGCGCATGGCTGGGCGATCGTGGTCTACCGCGAAAGCGTGATCGCCCAGACGAAGTCCTTCGTTACCACTGCACAGGTTGTCAAATTGACAGCACTGTGGCTCGATGCTTCTATCAGCTCGTGCAGGTGCGGTTCGATCGTGCTGTGTCCGTGAGCTGAGCCCTCGCACTTCCCCCCGCTTGCCCATCCCTCATGGACCAGCAGTATCGTAGGTACACGTGACATGAGGTCTCCAAGAGGCATGAGCTACAAGAGTTAGGTCTCATTCACCGCCAGATGCCTACGCCTCCGCGCGGGGATGTTGGCCCACCCTCACCACTGCAGTGTGGAGATGGCCTTCACCGATGCCGACTGGTCGCGCTCTGGTCGCGCATCGCGATGTAACGCTGATCTGTGTCGAAGTGTAGCGTATCCGGAGTACATTTCGACCTGTGCACAAATGCGACACGTCCGGATGACTCCCGTGAACTGCCCTGCGTTCCGGGGGGCTGCAAGCCACCGACGGCTTGGCTTGGCGATCGGAGCGAATGTGCCGGAGGGGACGCCTCTCCCAGCGCCTCCCGGACGCCATCCTGTGCTCCTCCACATGCGGCGTCCATCTGGCGCGCGCTAGGGACGGCAGCTGTGGAGGATAGCCGGATGATGAGCAGCGAGATGCTGGTCGGGGTGTGGCCGACCGCCATTGACCACCCAATGCGTGCCCGCTTCTGTTTCGCGATTCGCCAATGGCGCGACCGGCTCTGACTGGTAGTCCGGTCTACGTGCGGGAGATCTACTGCCACAAGACACCAAAGACACGTTTGGGAGGACACATGGGTGTCGAAAGGGTACCGGGAGGTCGCCTTGTCGTTAATCGAATGCCTCGGCGTATCGCACTGGCTAGGTTCGAGCAGGGTGTTGGCGTGGCTTGAACCTTGTCTACGGAGGTGGAGGTTGGTCCTCCGGCGGTAATAAGCGGCCAATGGTGCATATGACGTCCGCCCAGCCGTGCTCCGTAATAGGCAGCTCGATGGACGTCACGTGATGGCCGATCGCTAGGTCTTGGTGCATGTCCCTACTATCAAGCTGCGTGCACGCGTCGGGCATCCCACAACACCTCCACACTTCGCGCAATGCATATGAGGGACCACAGAACATGTGGCTTGGGACCGGGGACCGCGCAGACCTGGGCAAAGAGGCTGTAGTCGGTACACGGAGATGCAGCTTTGACGATGGAGGCACGAAAAGGAGCGCCGGATGACTCGGTGGAGCCCCCCCCCGCACTGGTAGGCCACTTAGGCGAAGGCTCCCGGCGACGCAGGGTCAAGCCACCGGAGCGCTAGCGCGAAGTCTACGTCAGAGCCCAAATGTCCGTCAACATCACCCTGCGTTTGCGCCTTTGCGACGGGCCATCATATATGGACGCTGATCCCGCCAGCAGGCATCTTTGAACAAGATCTACATCGACTCCACAAAAGGTCCTCTCTTGACGTCCACATAGAGTGTACGCTACCGTCGATACGCTCCTCGTCAAACATAAGCTCAGCGCCCATCGCTACCCCCTTTGTCGAAATCATTGCACATCACCGCCGTGCCCACACCAACCTACAGCACTGCCGCTTCGACTTGTCCCTTGGGTCAGTCTGAAACATTTGCGACCTGCTGCCTTCGTCGACGCCTCTAGAGACCCTCTTCTTAGCTGCATAACCATATCTCGCCCGGCCACTGAGATCACCTTGTCCTCAACCAAGAACCGACCAACTCCAGATCGGCAATTGTATATCTCCGCACAGCCCAGCTTGTCGCGTGCTACCGGCCCACAGCAAGGGACACTTAAGCTCGCTGATCCCGCACATCCTCCACGATCGACAACTTCCACCTCGTGGCTACACCGCTGATCTCTCGACCTCACCTCACTACACCAACATGGCGATGGCTGTAGACTCCCGACAACACCAAGTGCCCTTCTCCGCCCTACCCTTCGACCCGATGAGATACCAACCGCCGCAGTTCTCAAACCCATGGATGGCAGCGAGCGCTCCCACATCGGGTCAGATGTACGCAACATCGATGCCAACCTCATCCATCCGCGGTGACGTCAAGCACTACCCGACCCACACGCCCAACGTATCTGCCGCGTACAGTAGCAATGGCTTGTCGGTGCCTGCGATGTCAACAGGTATGCTCCCTCTGGACCCGGATCTCATGGATCACACGAGCTTACGGATGGCGCAAGACATGAGCGCCCCCCGTTCGTATGGCGGCCCGTACGCTTCCTCGGCGGCGCCCACCGCCAGCGTCTACGCGCCCACATCCGTGTCACAATACTCGCCATCCTATGGCTACCAGGCTGACCGCCGGCCGTCGCACTCTTCCGTGCATTCTTCGATGCTCATGGCCGTGCCCGTCGACGTACAACGACAATGCCAGGATTCCCTAGCCGACTACGACGACAGGCTCAGCCACGTCTCCGAGACCGATCGCCAGGAGTTCAGCGACGCGGTGGAAGCCAGCCGGGGCATGGTCGCCATGAGCCAGTCCGACATCACCCCGCGCAACATCTACGGCACATCGAATTCGAGCCGGAGCTCCATGGGCTCCTACGGCTTCCCGTCCACCCACTCTTCGCATTCGTCGATCTCGTCCGGGAGCTCGTACCCATATAACTACGCCAGCTCCGTCAGCGACGGCGCCTCGGTGACCGACTACAGCTCCGCCAGCGAGTCCGTGGACATGCCCAGTTCGCGGACGCTGCCCCGGCCCGTCGGCCTGATCGGTGGACAACTCCCGCCGGCGCCCTCATCTATGATGGGCCAGTTCAGCTCGAAAGTGTCGTCGAGCTCGCAGAAGAAGCACAAGTGCAAGATCTGTGACAAGCGCTTCACGCGGCCCAGCTCACTGCAGACGCACATGTACAGCCACACTGGAGAGAAGCGTAAGTCACACAATTATCGAATGAACGCGCTGCGCACGTCGCTGACAGTTCTCACAGCCTTCGCCTGCGACGTTGACGGCTGCGGCCGGCACTTCTCCGTCGTATCCAACCTCCGGCGACACCGCAAGGTGCACCGGGGCGACGGGCACGACCACCCGTCGCCGGACGACGACGACGAGTGATCACATCTGGCATCGTGGCATAGGCGACCACCATCGCTACGTTGCCACGCGTGCTCCAAAAACTTGTCACGACGCAAGATTTCTCATTCCGACACATTTCAGTCGCTACACCAACCTTTGATACCCCAGAACTTTAGCAGCTTTTGCGCGGCGTTAGGGCGATCTGCGGCCTACAGGTCTTGCGGATTTGGGAATGGAATGGGTCCGACCGTTGGCACAGGCCCGGCATGAACTCTGTATTATACCAAGTCCCTGTCGACTATGAGGGAAGTGGGCGGTAGAATGAGACGCTTATGATGCAACGTGTGCTATGCACTCGTTCTGTAGAGTAGTCTCTCGCAAAGCGAAGCATTCTCCAAGTCACCTGTCATCCGCATACTGCGCTGCGAAGGGTCTGTCCAGTCCTCGCTCTCGTGGCTGCTTCATCCTCTCCCACCTTCAATCAACAGAGCCATCTCGTCCACGCCTTCCCGCATTATTGGCAGTCATCAGCACGATGCCTTGGCCGCAAAGCCACCGACCCAACCCTCTCCCCCCCTCATCAACGCGCCCCAACAAGCCAACAGTCGTACAGCGTAAACGATCACAGCCCCAGCGTCAGTGGCTTCCTCCAAGTCCCCTGATGTGCCGTCCGGGGGGGAGGGGGGGGCAACCCTGCATCCACACGCTCGGCCGCCAATCACAGCGCGGGACCCTGCCGGCAGCTGAGGTTACATCGGCCAGGCCGCGTCGGGCAGGGATCGGCGCGGGCATGACGAGGTGGTGGCTGGATGGGGTGTAGTACGACTCCACGACCACGACTACGCCGGCGGTATTTGTGTGGGTGTGTGTGTGTGTGGAGAGAGAGGAGTTATCGTGACAGGAACGTGTGACGGAGTGGTCTCCGGTGCCGATGCGGCGGTCACTTTCATGTTGGTTGATGACGGCGGGCAAGGAGCGGTGATGCACGTGACTTGGGTCTGGTACACACTCACGAGAGCGTGACGGGAGTGGGGTCAACGTGGCCGTGTACGTTCGCTGTCTTATCTTGACGCAAACAGGCTGTACCTCCGGGATTGCCTGAACGTGTCCAAAGAGTCAAGCGAATCCGTCGAGCACTGGCTGTGTCGTGTTTGTGCTTCGTCACATATAATGGCACCACAACGGGTCCGTGTACAGTGCACGCCGACCGTCACGTTGTTCGTGGACGGGGCTCGGATGGGGAAAGATTGCTGACGACGCTGAGGATGGAGAGCGCAAAAGCAGAACGTGTTACAGCGCCACGGCGAGTGCTTGCACGCTTGGAGTACATAAAGTCTCTAATAATGATGGACCATGGCTTCGCGTCTTACCGGACCTGATCCTCTCTCCACTCGCCACAGAGCCAGTTCGTCTTCCGAGCTTTCATGCGCCGCTGTTACCAACGCTCGCGTGCTCCGGCGGCGGCTCGCAGTTTGACTCGCGTTGCTCGTCCGCGACGAGGCGATCCCAGACCTCGGCGTCAGGATGTCCGTGTTCGTCGCGAGCCTGCCGTACTTGACGGTGTCGCTGACGGGGTACGTTGGTGGCATGGGCCTCGCAGAGACCATCCGGGGCGCCTGCTTCCTGTTCCGCGGGGACGACCGAGTGGAAGATCTAAGCGGATTGGTCTGTTGTCGCTTGGAACGTCGTCTTCGCTCCTGACTTGCGGTAGGCGATGGGTTTGAGTCCTTCGTCGCTGGTGAGCTTCCAGTCATGCGCAGAACGTCGGAGGTGAACGCTGGCAACATATTCCCGCCAGGACTTCCAGTCGGATTGGCATGCTGGGCACGATCTTCCGGCTGTTGCAGTGGGTCGGTGGACGATGGATCCATGTGTTGCGGGGCACCATCTGACTGAAGCGGGTCGGTAGAGAATGGTGGTACAGCGTGCTGCGTGATCAGGTAGTTCCTCGTCAGATCCGCCGGGCTGCTGGGCTCGTAGGCCCCACGGCCAGACGTCTCAGCAGGGCCGACCTTCGGCCTGCCATGGCCAGCACCTGAGCTCGGGCTGGAGTCTCGCCGCGAGTCTGCCATGTCGCCTACGACTTGGTCGGACATCGCTAACACACGCTCACTGAGATCATCATCAGACTTGAGCGCTGCTGGCATCGCTCGTTGGATACGAGGCAGGGCATTCTCCTTGCCGGGAGATGCATCCTCGCCTCCAGACTCCCACTTGCTGTCTGACTCTCCCGGTTGCCGGTGATTGCCGTACTGCAGTACGACAGGAGGCGAAGACAGCCTGTTCACTTCCAAGGCGCCGAAGTCGATCATCGTTGGCTGCTTGTAGCGCGCAGGTGAGCTGTAGAAAGCCGGCGCAGGCGCAGCGGTGAACGGCGTTGATGCCAACAGTGGCCTGCCGCCGCGAGAGGATGTCCCAGCAGAAGACGCACGGGCAGCTAGCGGAGTTCTTGCAGGCAGGGCCGCAGCTGGTTCGGCGGGCCGAGCTTGTGGCACTTGGGGAGCAGTCGCTGCAAGTGGGGTTTCATACAATCTGTGACGGGGGGCTGTTCGTGCCTGCGATGGAGTGGCAGCTGTCCGCTGCGACCGAGTCGTCATTCGTATGGGCGAGTTGGCTGCAGGCAGATGTGCCTCGGGAGGTGGCGCTGCTGGTCTAGACACAGCCGGCGTAGCTACTCCGGCTGGGCTGTCCAGCACACCAGAGTCGTTTGTCATTGCAGGACGAACCGGAGTCTCCGGCCGCATCGGAGATGCTGCAGTGGCTATGATCGGCTTGTCTTCGATGCTCTCGGGAAGGCCTCCTTGAGCAGGAAGCGCTCCGGCGGGAATAGCAGAAGGGGTGTCTGGCTGGTCTTCCACCAGATTCCTCTCGCCAGTTCCACTTCCTTTCTCGACGGGACTCCGGATGAGAGTTGGAGATGGCGTAGCCGGCGGCGCACGCGCCTCCGCCGGATGCGACGCCGTTCTCGGCGACTGTCCCAGGGGCAAGTCGACTAGTCTCGCAAAATCGAAATCGACATCCTCATCCGAGTCAACATCGTCATCTGCAGGAGCCTCAAACGCGTGGAGAGATCGCGCTGAGACTGGACTGCTTCGCAAGAGGGTGTTGAACAGGTTCATGGGACCAGGGTGCCCGCTGTGCTTCGCAGACGCAAGATCGGGCAGAAGGATCGGCACCCTGCCACCGTCTGCAATCCTCCGGACGCCTCTGTCCAGTGTCTGCCGCAAGAGCGTCTTCTTCGGCTTCTCACGCGAGATGCTGGCCAGATCGGGATGGGTGACCTCTTTGCCGTGCTGGCTCCAGTAGCACGACAGCGAAGCGATTGAACGGCCAGGCAGCTGTGCGGCTATGTCAATCCACTTGCTACCCTGCCGCCGCATCTTGATCAGCAGGTCATGCTCGGCTTTCGAGTATCTCGCACCCGGCTTGATAGGTGGTGTGTGTTGGCTCGAACGTTTGCCTGCCAGAGTAGTGGTCTGCGGTGTCAAGTCGCGCGGCTGGGAGGCTCGCATTGGAAGTGGCGTACGCGGCTGCTCCTCTGACATGTTTGACGGCGCCAGTAGACCGCCTTGCGCAGGTGAAGCAGGACTCGAGTATACCTTGGCGATTCCTGGAGAGCTCGAACGTTGCGTGACCAGGCTTGGAATTGCCTGTTCAAAGCCCTGATCCACACCTGGAACATCTGATGCCAGCCTAGGCTCGAGGACATGCTGATCAATCTTTTCTGCATCATACGTTGCGTGGCTCGGTGCGCTCCTAGCAGCCGCGAGCAGCTCGTGGTCAAGGCCGGTCGATACGGTGCTGGGCTCCGATGCATCGGGTTCGAAGCCTCCATGCTCCTGAGCATTGGTCGCGATGTTTGCAGGAGGCATTCCGACAACCAGAACGCCATCTGGACTCCTCACGGGCGTCTGAGTCGCCAACACAGCCGACCCTCCCAAAGATCCGCCATCGGACTGATCCACGGCATTCTCGGGTGAAGTAGGCGCCGGCACATCCATCGACTCATCGATCTCCCGCAGGTTATCATACCGATTGATCAAGGACTGCACAGTCCTGCCCGGCATCCTCTCCGCGATCTGCCCAAAAGTCAAGCCCTCCTCGTCTTTGTACCGCAGCATCATCTCGTCATCCTCGCGCCGCTGATTCAGGAATCTTTCCATTCGCCTGCGTCCCGCAGGGCCGAGACGGACATCCTCGTCCTCGTCGTTTCTGCCCAGATGCAGGAACAAGTATGTGTACGGATCATCGCCTCCACTCTTGATGGTTCGATGCCTCTGCGCAAGTGTGCGGACATAACGTTTCTGCAAGGACAGCCATGTTCGCTCAGTGAACTCTTGGGCGAGGATCTCCCAGGGCAGCTTGTCGATCTCGCGGAGTTTGATGAGGAGCTCGTCCTCTTCCTGCGTGTACGATCTGTAGTGATTCCTAGGCGCATTCGCGTGCACGGGGTTGGGTCGTTTACGTTTTCGGCCTTGGGTCGGTGGCGGTGCGTCTGTTGAGCTGCCGACAAGGAAGTTGTAGCGTTTCTCGATCCAGCTTGCCGTCAATCCAGGCATGCGGTCCGCGATGGCAGACCAGTCAAGCTTCTCCTCGATGCGGAGCTGCACGAGCTGCTCATCGCGCAGCTCGTCGGTTTGCTTCTGTTCACCCTCCTCTTCCGCCGGATTGACCGACTTCTCGAAAGAGAAGCCTTGCTCAATCAAGGCCTCTCTGCCTAGGCTCGACAGATTGTGCAAAGTCTTGGCGTACCTGCATTGCACGGCGTAGTGTGACCGCGCAGGGAAGTGGTCACCGATGCGCTCCCACGACAGCTGATCGATCTCCTTTAGCTTGATCAGCAGTGCGTCCTCCTCAACAGAGAAGCGGCTGTGTCTTTGGCCCGTCTTCGTCGTCGAAATCCGCCGGGATGTGTTGGCTGAGTATTGTGAATCATCCTGACGGCCCTCTTCGTCCGAACCAGGCTCCGATATGCCCTCCGGCGTTACAGGTCGTAAAGGTCGGAGCAAGTCGTAGCGATACCAGTACATGCCACAGGCATTGCACAAAGTACCGCCATCAGGTCCTGGCCTCCATGCTGTCGTCGCTTTGATGTGACAGTGAGAGCACTCCCTTGGCGTCTGTAGGGGGCTGCCAATCACTTCGCTAAGTTCTGCCTCGCCACCATTCTCGGCCGGTTCGTCAGTATCGAGCTCGAGGGCTGCAGTCTGCTGTTGCTCTCCTAGCCTGAGCTGCCGGACTGCCTTCGGCTCCCGCGGCTTCAGGTACCGCGGGAAGTGCTGAGGTGCCCAGATGGACTCCGATGGCTCTTTTCGATCCTTGCCCGCAGGCGATAGCAGAGGCTCCAGGTGCTTGAGCAGTGGCCTCACCGATTGCGGCACTGTTGTACGCAAGCGTTTGAAGGCTGGCAAGTCCGGGAAGTCCCACTTTGGATCCTTCCGCTTGCCTTTGTTTCTAGTCCTCGCCATGCCTCCGTCCATGACTTTCGCAAGCTCAGTCGCGATAGTAACGCCAAGAGCTTCGATTGTGCTGCGTCCTGCACTCATCCCAACGGCGTCCACCGACGGATCAGCCTGCTGGGACTTCCGAATAGTAGATGTGTTGTGGCCTTCCTCTGTTGGCTCGGCAGCCATCGCTGCTTGGCTCAACTCTCGCAAGAGCGGGTCGAGCAAGAAAACTTCCGTCGCCTCGATCCGGCTATCCGCCCTCGCGGCCGCGCCGGCGTCCTCAGCTGGCGCATCCCCAACCGCATCTTCCTCCGAATCGGTGGCCTCCAGCTCTTCGCCCTGTTCTGACTCGCTGCCTTCGTCGGACTCATGCTCCAACTCCGCCGCAAAGTCTTTGACGAATTGGCCTGACTGCCCCTGACCAGTGTCCGCTTCATGTTGCATGCGCTGTAGGTGTCCATTGTCGACCACGATGTCGCCAGTCTCAATGTCGATCTCGTCGCCAACCCCTGTGAAGTCCTGGGCGTATTTCTCGAAGATGTCCTCGAAGCGGCTCTTGAGTCGTTGATCATTGTCCCTGCGATCGCGTAGGAAGTCCGGATCGTTGCCGTCGACGTTGGCCTCATTGTCTGGCGTTTCGGGACGCGACATGTCCTCGTCTTGCTCTATCGAGCCTTGAAGCTCCACACCGGGGCCATATAGGCCTGAGCCGGGCTCAGACTGCATCGTGACCTCCTCCATCCCCAAAGAGACGCGCAAGTGTGTTCGGATGAGGTATCATTAGAGGAAGTCGTGTCCCTTGCACGAATTGCGAGACGCGTCTAGTTCGCGGGCAGGAGCAGCCGTGCGGCAACGCGGAAGCGGCCGTCTGCATGGGTGCCTAAGGTCGTGGAGTGCGACCTTGAAGTGCGACATGCTGATGCATTCACGCGCGACATCGCCAACACCAACGGGCCTTCACGATGATTCCGTGACAGATCCACGGGCAGGACTTTAGTGCGTGTGTGGTCATGGTTTGCCTCGTTCGGCTGTTCGATGTCTTCCCATGACTGGTCCACTGCTCACACGGGACGAGGACAACGCGTCACGTCTACCACGCTCCTGTGTTGTGAATGATCCATGGAAGGCTCGCAACAATCACAAGCCTTGTGCTGAGATCTAGAGGATCCACCCCAACGCAATGGCGAGCCTTCATTGCCAAAAGTGTCGTACGCCGCTCAAGGTGGACTCCTCCCTCCAGGACATTAATCCAGCATCCTTCAAGATCCTGGCTGATGCCGCGCCTGCTCTGGAGCCCCAGGCACCCGAAGCGCCTCGCTCGGCGGCGGCTAAGGAGCGACGGCAGCACTACGATGAATTCTCTCAGCATGCTGGCCTCCCCATGCACAAGAGAAACCTCAACGTCGGCCAGCGAGGGGGCGGCAAACCTCTTATGGACATGACATACATCAATATCACCGAGTCGCTCATGGCACCTGAGGGCCCACCAGAAGTCATCCAGCCATCGAAAGGCAAGAGGGGCGCTCTGACCAAGAAGGATGCTGCAGATGGCGCAGATGGGTCGCAGGCGCTGTCTCAGCAGATGGAGACGGTCGCCCGCCTGTTCGAGATCCTGTCTGCTCGGTCCGACATCGATCACCCCATCTGCTCAGAATGCACAGAAATGTTGCTCGACGGTCTACAGAAGCGACAGGCCGGCGTAATCAGAGAACGCGACGCATATGTCGAATTTGTAAAGCAAGCGCAGCAGGACGTGCCGACGGATGAGGAGAAGGCTCAGACCGTGCGTGATCTAGAAGACGCCCGCGAACGAGAGAAGAAAGCGCTGAAAGAGCTCGAAGCGCTCGAAGCTGAAAAGGCGCGCATGGAGGCTGAAATAGCCGCACTTGACGCCGAGGCTGAAGAGCTCGATGAGGAAGAAGAGCGCTTCTGGCAGGCGCGCAACGCCTTCACCGCCGAGCTGACGGACTATCAAGAGGAACGCGACAGCCTACAGAACCAGCTCGCGCATGACACGAAGCTTCTCGAATCTCTGCAACGCACCAACGTTTACAACGACACCTTCTGCATCGGTCATGACGGCGTCTTCGGCACCATCAATGGACTCCGTCTCGGTCGCCTTACAGACCATCCTGTAGACTGGCCCGAGATCAATGCCGCGCTTGGCCAGGCACTACTCTTACTTGTAGTCGTGTCGGAGAAGCTCCGCTACAAGATCAAGGGCTACAAGCTACTCCCTGTCGGCTCCAGCTCCAGGCTAGTGCTCGAAGACCCAGATGCCGTGCCAACGGGCGCCGGCAAAGCGCGCGGCACCGTTCTCGAACTACACAGCAGTGGCAACCTGCCCTTCGGGCTCGGCGCATTCTACGGCTCATTTGACAATGCCATGATAGCTTTCCTGGAGTGTCTGCGTCAAGTCGGAGCGCACGTGGAACGAACCTCCGCTCGTCGTTCCGACGGAGAACAGCAAGGTGGCGCTGCGGGCATCAAGATGCCGTACGAGATTCAGACCGGGAAGGACATGGGCAAGATCCATGGCGTCAAGATCGGTTTGAGTGGAGTGGGAAGGGAGGAGCAGTGGACGAAGGCTTGCAAATACGTGCTCACGTGCTGCAAATTCCTGCTCGCACACGCTAGTCATGTAGCGAGCGATCTGGAAGACACAAATGCGCGATGAAGCTGTATGCCTCGCTGAGGTACGGTCTCTCAACACTGTTCATGAAGACTCTGCTACTGGCTGATGTAACGGCCGGCCCCGATGATACAGCATCTCCATGATCCTGTTCGTCTCATCATCCAAATGCTCCGCTGGTGCTCTGCGGACTACATTGCCGTTCGGCCCGGCCTCGAGACATTCACCACTTCCGTCCCCGTCGAGGAACTGCTCAAAAGCATCGATCACGCCTTTCATGGGCGTAAGCAGGCCCTGCGTCTCCAGGCCATCGTAAAATGCGGAGACGGAGATGTTGGTCCGGACCACATTAGGACAGACGGCATTGAGCGTGATGTCCTCCTCGGGAAGGTACTTGCCGAAGGAGCGGACGAAGCCGACGACGGCGTGCTTTGCTGCTGTATATATCGGCAAGGCTGGGACGTCGCCGTCAGTCTGCGTCTGCTCGATGAGATGCATGGAGGACTTACTGGGGACACAATAGAAGCCGCACACGGAGGCCACTGTGGCAACTACGACACGAGATCAAGTCAGCCACCGGCGCTGGTTTGGGAACGCTTGAGAAGGTCGCCCTACTCTTGCCTCTCAAGCCATCCTCGCCTTTCTCCTGCCTCCTCATCTGCTGGATCGCCAGGCTGGCGGTATACAGGAACCCATTCAAATCGACATCCAGACAACCTAGATTCGGCTTCACAAACCTCTTCTTCGGATCGTGGGGCAAGAAGTTCTGCTCCCCGATTCCTGCGATCGGGTAAACGAGATCGATTTGTCCGTCGAACAGCTTGACGACCTTCTCGAAGACGGACAGCTGAGAGTCCCAGTCCGCGGCATTGAGCTGGTGGGCTGTCACGAGATCGGTTTGCTTATGGGCGGTATTGAGAGAGGCGGCGACTGACTCGGCGCCCGCGAGGTTCATATCTGCTATGGCGACCTTGATACCGCGAGCGGCGAGCATCTCGGTGACAGCACGGCCAATGCCGGAAGCGCCACCGGTCACGTAGGCGGTCTTTCTGGGTGCCATGGTGGGTGGTGTGAGGAAGTGAGCAACCTCAGATTGTGAGCGAAGTTGAACAGACAAGGCTATTAGGCCTACAAGAGATATGCACCGGTGATGCCCTAGCGGGCAGGAACATGGGAAGAGGGGAAAGCTTCCGAGGCTACACACATAGATGCATGTGACCTGCACAACCTGGATGCCCTAGGTAGCTGCCACGTTTATGCCCAGATGTACAAGTGTGTAAGAGCCGCAATATAGGACAGTCCCCTCGGATGGTCTAGATGTACCTGAGGTGTATGGTATGGCTTGCCTATGATCGTCGTTCACACGGCGGAGCTAGTGATGCCAAGCCCAATGCACGCCTGACTCGCGCCTGGAAGTCGTCTTCAACTTGAGCCAGCACCTTGCGCCCGCGTCCGCCATCGATTACAGACTTGCAGACATGCCTCAAGCACAGCCGGAACTGAAGAAGGTACGTACTCACCACCTCTCCCGGGCAAAGAATCTACATCTTAACGGACCGTTCCTACAGTATCTTGACAAGCGCGTCGAAGTTCAGCTGAATGGCTCACGAAAGGTGATGGGCACGCTGCGCGGGTACGATGTATGTGACAAGCACACTCCCCAAGCGTCCGAATCCCTTCAGTCGCCACGATGCTGATGCGTCGCGCGCAGGTCTTCCTCAACATTGTGCTGGACGAAGCGACCGAGTCCAAGGCGAACAACGAGAAGGTGCGCTTGGGGATGTGTGTGATCCGGGGCAACAGCGTGGTCATGATGGAGGCGCTGGATCGCATCGGGCCGGATCCGAACCGGGCGCCGCGGGATTAGGGATGGAAGGAACGAGGAGAAGAACGGAATTCGTCACGAGTGCAAACGATTCTGCAAAGGCTGCGCTGAGCCGAGAAGGGACAGCCGCACAGTCGCAGGCATGCTGGACTCCGACTTCCGCTGCGAGAGGAAGACCGGCAGACTCCGCCTTATAGGTGCATGAGGCCCATGAGGCCAAGGGAAGGGGGAGAAAGCTCTGCCCAAAGGGTTCTTCGGCGGACTTCAACCTGTAAGGCTGCCTTTACACAGCCCACCGTATGAGCACTTACGTTCTCATTCTCTTCCGCCAGGTCCCAAACTCCGCCTTGCGTCGGTAGTGCTACCGAGAAGTCTGTAGAGGCGCAAGGGAATCGGAACTTGACGATAGCGGACTGGGACTGCACAACCCCGATACGAAACCATGTGGTTACAAAAGACCAGCCACTTGCGAGATCGCTGTCACCCAACTCCTCGCCTTGAAACAACGAGAGCTGCGGCTGACCACGACAGTATGCACTTCGCCGCCTGGTCCGTGCAGACACGCTATGCTATTTGGACAGCGTAAGTCAGAGAGCCTCACAGGGGCCGTCGTGTGTTCGCGTAACACACGCCAGCGTCAACATGAGGCTGGCATGAGCTGGGGGTGCGGGGCAGTGGGTTGAGGAAGGTCGAATGTGCAGACCTGCGTCTGCCCGCCCGCTCTTCTCCCTGGTATTCACAAGATGCTATCGCTGCGCAAAAGTAGAGTAGGCCCTTGCTGGAACGCCATCCCATCATCCCTTCCTCGCTGCATGACTTCGTCGTCGACGGCCGTGAAATGCATCGGCGCGGCACACGCGCTCTCAACCTCGCCTCTTCTGGTGCCTCAAACACGTCTGATGAGCACGTCTGATGCCAAGCCGGCCAACAGCGCCCGTGGCCTCCAGCCCGAAGCTTCCAAACTTTCCTGCGTGCTTTGTGTCGTTTCGCTCCGTAGGAGTCTGGTACTCAGTGCGGCGCCTGGAAGTTCATCGGCCTCCTGTTGCGTGTTAGCGACAAGCGCCCTGCAACAGTGTACTTGTCGGAAGCCGACAGCACCTACTTGAACAGAAGAATGTGCGGCTCCGGCTCGTGGACCTCGTAGTGCTCCCAACCCAGACTCTGTCCGCCTGTCAGCAATCATAGCCACAGCAAGCCTTTCCTCTCACATGCCTACTGACCTGCGTGATGCCCAGCCCTCTCCACTCGTCCTCCCAGAGCAGCTTGAGGGTGCCCCGCGACCCGTCAAAGTAGTCCTTCGGTATCTTCTTCAGCATCTGCTTCGGTAGCTGCACGTGTCGATACTCGTAGTGGTCATCGTTGTACCTGTTGCCCAGCCTCGCCGTCAGCTCACGTTCTTCCCGGCCATGAGCGGGGACGGCAAGCTTACCGCGAGGAGTAGTGTATCGCATCGATGAACTCGTCCAGCTGGTCCCTCTCGGCATCCGTGAGCCCCCGCGGCTTCTTGTTGCGGCGCGTGTGGTCGATGTCCAGCGCCATGTCTGCTGCCTGCAGGCTCGCCTTCACACCCTCCGCAGGGTCTCGTGCCGGTAGACCGATGTCTGTTGCTTGCGGGCTCGGGGACTCGCACGCCGGCACAAGCAAAACTTCTGCTCTGCTCCGCCGCGTGTGGAGCTGCCGGACGTCCGTGGAATTATCGTTCGTGGTCCTGCGCTGCGTGGAGTCTTTTCCGCATACGGCTGTGGCAGGTGGAGGGGTAATGCGGGCTAATGTCAGGCACGCGGCGACAACGCGTTAGCTTCGCGTCTGGCGGTGAAGTCTGTCTGACAGATGTGTCGAGCGTGTGGCGTGTACGATGGACAGCGTCTCGCGCATGCGGTTTGAAGGAAAATACGAATACCGGTTCGGCTTATCGATGTAGGCGGGGAGGCAACAACGATCACCAAATGTAAACACAACCTTGAACGTGCACGATCAGAACCTTGGGGGCACGTGCCACACACGCGAACTAGCGTCCCACGGCAGCGGACCGAGGCCCCACTGCCGGTAGTGGACGCTCGAAATCTGCACGGCTCTGGCAGTCGCCTTCCACGAAGAGAACGTTCACGGGCATCATCGCACTCGATCTACACAACACCGGTTAGCCCCGGAACGGGAAAACGTGGATCGTCGTAGATTGAGAGATTCATAATACTCTATCCCAAGATACGAAACACACCCAGTGCACGAGATAGAGAGATCCTAACGAAATAGCAACGCCGTCCCAGTAATCTCGCCCATAAACATGTTCACATAAGCCT
Source organism: Teratosphaeriaceae sp. CCFEE 6253 (assembly GCA_033119285.1). NCBI lineage: Eukaryota > Fungi > Ascomycota > Dothideomycetes > Mycosphaerellales > Teratosphaeriaceae > Teratosphaeriaceae sp. CCFEE 6253. The sequence goes on from JAWDJV010009467.1 coordinate 17,774, forward strand.
GCTTTTGCATAAAGGAGCGGACGGCAGATCCATTGTCTGTTCTACGATCCTCAGTCGTGCTCCAGAGTAGTCATGACGGTCGTTACTGAACGATCTACCAGAGATGTGGTTGGTTGAATGAGTGTCTGTTGCAGGCCCATGGTCGACGTGTTGTGGCCCAAGTGTGTGCAGAGAAGGGAAACGCTAGCTTCTCAGCAGCCCAGCAGCGATGATACGCCGCATCTGCAACCCTTCTGGTGGCCTGACGGGAAGGGTTCGATTGCTCTTTGGTCGTGATCGTGTTGAAGGATGTCTAGATCCAGCCGGCGACGTCCTGCGTGGGCTCGGTGAAGGTGCCGTAGATCATGTCTTGGATCTCGGACATGTAGTCGGAGGCAGAGTAGCAGGCGAAGCCACGCGTTTGCATGACCGCCACGTCATCTGCCGTCTCGACATCATGCACGACCTGACCGAACTCTTCGGCAACTTCATCGAGCTGCGCCAACTCACGACCGAATGGGTTCTCGGTTTGCGCTTCGACGAACCACGCAGTGGTGGGGCTGAAGATCTCGACAGAGTTGCGGGACTCAAGCGCGGTCGTCGGCGGCGGCGACATGACGCGCTGAATTGAGCGCTGGCGGTGCAGCCTCTCGTGGGCCTTCTTGGAGTGCGAGGGTACACGCTGCGGCAGCGTCGGCGCGTCAAAAGATGGTCGCGCGGAGAGACTTGGCGACCGGTTCAGCGAAGCGGTGTCCACAGCAGGCTTGAAGTAGCAGCTCAGATGGTTCGGCTCGGGATCACAGCTGATCGGTGACTCGTCGACAGAAGAAGCGTCAGTGATGCTCCCGGCGCTGTGGTGGTTGCTGCTGCGATCACTGTCGTCGGCGCCGGACATCCACGAAGAGCTCGAGGAGATCGGTGAGATGTCGCGGATCTCGATGGGGTTGGTGCCTTGGATGTTCTCGGCGCTGTTCAGCAGCATGTTGCTGGTTGAGATCAGGGCCACAGGCGAAGAGATCTGGGTGCGGACCACTGGTCTTCCACCACGCTGGCTTGCAGCGCGACCGATGAATGTAGGCGCCGAGATCTTCATCTCCGGCTGCTTCCTCTGCCTCGTTGTGAAGGCACGGACGAGTGACATCTTGAGTAGATTGGTGGGTTGTTCGGCAAGGAACGTAGATACGGCGAGATGACGAGTGTCGGATCAGTAGGAATGTGCTCGTGAAAGTGCTGGTCGAAGTGATGTTTGCTGGCAGGTGATGCGTTTTGGTCAAATGATTGTCTTGCAAGCACTTCTGATTGTTCCAGACTCCAGATTCAGTGCAGCTGATCGTCCTTGCACGTGTCTCGTCGAAGTGAGGGATGCTGAGCGGACGCTGTCCTGCGTAGAGATGGTGGAGAAAATTCTAACAAGGAATGTAGGTATTCACGGCGGCAATATCGATTGCGCTCGAAGGAGTGTGAAGTCGACGACTGCCGCTGGCGCGTCGCGACGGATGCTGCTGGAGCGAAACGAGTGACGAGGAGGGACCGTGGATGTGTGTTGCAGGTTGGAAGACGTGGGCGCTTCTGAGACAGAGAAAAGGCTTGACGAACGGGCGGGAGTGGGGTCTCGATCGCGCTGTCCGCATTTATGATTGGCTCAAGCTGCCATGTTCTAGGTTGTGGTTGAAACGCACGTACAGGGATACCCGGAGGCGATGTCGCAAAGCCGATCGCCATGATTCGCTGTGAGGACGTGCCTGGCGCACCGTGCCCGCAGATACACAATCCAGCCGAGGCGAATCACGTAAAGTGCTGCATGAGTTCCGCGTCATGACGATGGTCGATGTAAGACGGCTCCGCTACCACAATCCCCACGGCGGTGGGACTCTGTGGAGTTGACACCTGCAGGGACTAAGATGGCTATAGTGGTAAAAGACGTGACACCGATCACAATAATAAGGGTACAGAGACCATGCTGTACGTTCGATAGATTTCGATGACCCTTGGCCCAGCAGCCCGCTCAAACCGTGACCATGACCGATGCGTTCCCATACCACCCCATCAACGCGTTCTCTCCCGACCGCATCTCGGTGGCCTCCACATCCGCCCACCGCCTGAAGAATTCTTCGTGCGTCATGACTCTCGTCAATCGCCCCGTCACTGCCCGATAGATGTCCTCCATGACCCCGAAGTCCGTCGGGAACAGTATGTCAAAGTATCCTTGCTGCACGAGCGGTGTGTGAACCAGGACTGTTCGGCGCTGGTAGCGCGTCTGGACGACGGGGCTATTGTAGCCGGGTGTCGGCTGAGGAAGGGAGTGGAAGTCCGAGGTTACAAGGCGGTGGGCCGGGAAGTGTTGGGAGAGGATGTTGAAGAAGGTGAGGAGGCGGGTGGGTATGTACTCTGGTAGCGTGAGATTCGGCGCAAAGGGCAGCGCATGTCGGAGCTTCCTGAGGAATCGTGGTGTGCGGAGCGGATGGGCGTAGTGGCGATCCTGGCACGCCGCGTCCCGAACCCGCAGATACCGAGCGGCGACGGGGTCCAGATCTCGACTGTAGAACTCGTAGAAGTCGCCCGCCGCGTCGATGAGTACCGAGCCTTGCATGGCTTCTTCGGTGGAAGGATCGTAACGTATGACGTCGTGTGCGAAATTGTCGAAGACTTCCATGGCGAGGAAGAAGCATGGATCTGGGACGTACGAGGTCCAATCGAAGATAGATTTGTTGATTATTTCCACTCTGTCCGCATGACCTCTACTTGCCGCTGTGGCATTGAGGCGATGGTTCTGCAAGTCGGCAAGAGCAGAGGAAACCTCAATGATCCGGAACTTCGTCCGAGCGTAGACTTCTGGATCTGTCCGGCGGATGTGGTCCAGGATGTTGAGCATCAGCGTCCCGTTGCCAGCGCCGAGCTCGTAGATCACGAGGTCATGGTATGAGTACAGTGTGAGCTTATAATTGGCCACCATGTAGCGCGCAATAGCCTCTCCATAGAACGGCCGAAATAGCTCTGTAGGTGTGTGCCACAGCTGGCGATCCTCCCTGTACTCCTTTTCGTCCAACGTATCCTCGAATTGCGTATATCGCTCACCCAGTAATTGATTGAAGGCCGGCTCATCTAATATCCGATTGAAGTCGAATGGTGCTCCAGGGGAGAAGATGGTGACGTTCTTACTGAAGTACCCATAGTTTGGGTTGTAAAGCGAATCCTCGATGAAGTCGCGCATCAGCATCTTGACGCGCGTAGGACGCTCTCTGCGGGCGCGGAGGCCGTCGGAGGTGACAGTGGGGTAGCGCCTGAAGTCATCGGCTTTGTCGAGAGGGAAATGATCGGTGCGTTGCTGCCAGGAGCTCTCGACCGTCGTGGTGATTGTTTCTCGCGGCCGGCCGCGGGCATATCGGGCGACTTTGGGACCCTCTGCTGGGGTTCTCTCGTGTCCATCCTTTCGGCGCCGCGCATATTGCTGAGTAGCCGGGCGAGGCGCGTCCGTACTGGTCTGGCGCACATCCTGAGAACGGTGCTGTGCGGTGCTCTTGAGCCGCACATGTTGTACCCGAACAGTTGGGACACTGTAATTTCCACGACAGAAGCGATGCGTCGCGAGTCGCCGGAAGAGATTGCTGATCGTCGGCGAGTCCATGTATGTACATCGGGCAATGGTGGAAGAGGGGGTGTGTCTCGTCTGAACCGTTCGCTTTGCGGAGCTCTCGGGAGTGGAGCTCGAGTCATTCGGCGGCGACAACGATGCTTCCCGACCACTTGTCTCCCATTTTACTTGCTTAGTTAGGTACCTGCAAGCTTCAGCTGAGACTGGTTCAAGTACCCGACTACCTACATCATGCTCATCAACAAATGACCATGAGATTCTTCTCGGAGCTTCTCCGCTCAATATGGGACCGTATCCTCGACAACAAGGGCAAGGTGACCTCGACTGGCGGCTTTCTGTTCGGTATCATCGTCACCTTGGCTTTCAAAGACCTGTACCCGGATCTTGAGGCCTCTTACAAACGCCGGCTACGTCAACTGAGAGGCGTAGATATACCTCATCCTTTACCCGGCCAGGCCGATTATGTACGTTTGGAGGATCACACGCGGAAGAGTTCCAAGGTCATCACAGACCGGCAGGACAGCAGACGGACGCATGATCGTGACGATGATTCGCTCCCCGCCGGCGTCGAGGGCCTGATAGGCAACACGCCACTGGTCAAGCTTCGAGCTCTGAGCGAGGCGACTGGGTGCGAGATCCTGGCCAAAGCAGAGTTCCTCAACGGCGCTGGCAACTCGCCCAAGGACCGCGTGGCCCTGTCAATGATCAATCACGCGGAGTCCGAAGGTCTGCTCGTGCCGGATCGGGGCGATGTGATCTACGAGGGGACTGTGGGTTCGACTGGCATATCCCTTGCAAGTGTTGCGAGGGCGAGAGGTTACAAGGCATACATGTACGTAGTGCTCCTATCATGTGTACCATCGATCTTCATATTGAGACCTGCGTCAGATGCATGCCCGACGATATCGCGGCCGAGAAAGCCGACCTGCTCCTCAAGCTAGGCGCGATTGTCGAGCGCGTGCGGCCCGCGTCTATCGTAGATCAAGACCAATTCGTGAATCTTGCCCGCCGACGCGCCAGCGAACATACCGCCGACCCCGATCGTCCTGGACAAGGCTTCTTCGCGGACCAATTTGAGAACACGGCCAATTACCTTGCGCATCAGAACACTACTGGGCCGGAGCTGTACGCCCAAACGCAAGGCCGATTAGATGCCTTCGTTGCTGGCGCCGGGACAGGCGGCACCATCTCCGGCGTCGCACTTGCCTTGAAGCCGCTGCTACCTCAGATGAAGGTCGTCCTAGCGGACCCACAAGGCAGTGGGCTGTACAACAAGATCAAGTACGGCGTCCTCTTCTCCTCTACCGAGGCCGAAGGAACACGCCGTAGACACCAGGTCGACTCCATCGTCGAAGGGGTCGGCATCAACCGCCTGACTGCAAATCTCTCCGCAGGACTGCATCTCATCGATGACGCTGTCAAGGTCACGGATGAGCAGGCGATGATGATGGCGCGGTGGCTGGTGGAGAGGGAGGGTCTGTTTGTTGGAGCGAGCAGTGCGGTGAACTGCGTCGCTGCCGCTGTTGTGGCGAAGCAGCTGAGAGATGGTGGAAGGGGCGCGGGCGAGGCGAGGGTGGCGACGATCCTCTGTGATTCGGGGGCAAGGCATCTGAGTAAGTTCTGGAAAGAGGCGGGCGATATAGGGGGCGCCGGCGTGGAGGTCACCTTGGATGAGATACTTGGAATGCGATGATGTGGACGTGAAGTCCTTTCGGCAAGACACAAATCAAATTGGACATCCCGACTATCGTTCTCAATGATCTCATCACATTTCATTCCGTGTCGTCGCTGCAATAATGATCACCAGTAGACTATAGCTTTGTAAATGAAGTCCTCTTCACAGCAATACAATGCCTCGCTCGTGTCGAGAGGGGCAACGCATTCGGCACGAGTCAAACGACCACCTCGGCTCCAGCGCTGGCATTGCGGCTTCAACATCAGGTGCCATTGCCCACCATTGCCATGTAGTTCGGCTCGCGTAGCACTCCTCTGGGAGGCAAAAGACACAAATAATGGCAGGACCCATACGCCAGCCCATCGACGTGGCGAAGTTGGAGCAATACATCCAGCAGAACGTCCCGGCGATCCAGACTCCACTCGACGTCAAGCAGGTCCGCACACCACTGATCCCAGTCCAGATCTACTTTGGAGATGCTGACGAGACCGCCTCATCCAGTTCGGCTACGGCCAGTCCAACCCAACATACCTCCTCACCTCCCGCTCGGACGGCAGCAAATATGTCATGCGCAAGAAGCCCCCAGGCAAGCTGCTCTCCAAGACCGCGCACCAAGTCGACCGCGAATACCGCATCATCCATGCGCTCGAGAACACGCCGGTGCCGGTCCCGAAAGCATTGTGTTTCTGCGAAGACGACTCGATCGTGGGCACCGCATTCTACGTCATGAGCTTTCTGGACGGCCGTATCTTCGAGGACCCGGCGCTCCCGGGCGTGAGTGCAGAGGACCGAAGAGCGATGTGGCAGAGTGCTGTGCAGACACTGGCGAAGTTCCACTCCGTTGAGCCGGCGAGCATGGGACTGGAGAACTTTGGGAGAGCGAGCAACTTTTACAACCGCCAGCTCAAGACCTTTGCCACGATCTCCGAGGCGCAGGCCAAAGCCGTCGACGTCGAGACAAAGGTCCCGATTGGCAAGGTCCCGCATTACGATGAGATGACGGCGTTCTTTGGGCAGCAGGATACCCAGCCAAAGGACCGGAGTACGTTTGTGCACGGGGATTACAAGATCGACAACATGGTCTTCCATCCCGAGGAGCCGTACGTGATTGGAATCCTGGACTGGGAGATGGCCACCATCGGGCACCCATTGAGCGACCTCACGAATCTACTCATGCCCTTCACAACGGCGGGATCAGAGAAAGCGAGATCAGTCGGACGCGCGAACCCGGCGTTCGTGCCAGGCGCCACGCCCGGCATGCCCTCGAAGGAGGAATGCGTGGCCTGGTACGAGGGCGTGGTGGGCTGGACAGTCGCGGCGACGGAGCTGACGTGGGCGGACTCTTTCAACATCTACCGCGGGAGTGTGATCATGCAGGGGATCGCGGCGAGGTATGCGCTCCGGCAGGCGAGCAGCGAGAAGGCGGGAGACTATGCGGCGCAGATGAAGCCGTTTGGGGAGATGGGGTTCGACTTTATACAGGAATTCATGAGGAAATTGGATGGCGAGAGGAAGGATGAGAAGGCCAGGTTATGAGATGTAGACCCGCAAGTGCATACGTGCACATGTGCGACTTCTGAGCCGAATCCTCCATCGCGAAGGAATGACAATGGAGCGATGCAAGGCAGATTGTTCGTGCGATGCGAATGAAGTCACGTGACTGTGTCTCGGAAGCCGCACGGGCCAGCCTACCACCTTGGATCGAGCGAGTGGTGGGTGGATGTGGTGATAGAACGCGCCATTTCCACTCACACCCCTCTGTCGTCGCATGCAGAAGTTGATATCCGGCGGATAATCCCGAGCTGTTACTCCAGTCGTCGAGCACAGGTTCCGCCAGTCATGGAAGGCGGGAGGAAAAGGAAGGCCCTCCACGCGCCTGAGACGCCCTCTTCTGACGCAGCGAGCGCGTCGAAGAAGATCAAGTTGCTGGTACGTCGCGCGCGTCTCCTACTCTCCTGGTCTCGTTCTCCAAAGCATATTCGAATTGCATGTCGCGGACTGCGAGGCTGTGGCCTCGGTGGCCGTCCAGCGCGGTGTGTTGTTGGTGGCAGGTGCAGCGGTTCGGATGATGCGATGCATTGAGAAGCAGACGAGGATGCGCGCCGCGACCACCTACCTTAGCCCACCACAGCTCCTCCGTCATACTCCGCGCCCCTGCCACTGCATCTCCATGCGCAACGAGTCGCACGCGTGGATCCACGCTGACCAGGTGAGCATCCGCGCAGAACTCCAAAAGCGCACCGCCATCAAAGAGCCATGTGCAGGAGCTCGGGCAACGGCTGCTTACCCAGCTGCGCGCGTCCAAGGACAAGACGTACGTACAAAGCTGCCACGGCATGCGCACCGTGAGTGCCCGTCACGCAGAGGAGTGGCTGACCTCCGGCCAGCAAAGGACACTACATCGCCGAACAGTTCCTGACCCTCCCACCGCGCGATGAGCTACCGGACTATTACGAGATCACGCAGCTGCCCGTCGCCTTCGACACGATCGAGGCGAAGCTGAACCGCGATGCATACCCGACCGTGACCACACTGGAAAGCGACCTGAGGCGGATGGTCCAGAACGCCAAAGACTACAATGCACCCAAGAGCGATATCTACGAGGATGCCGAACGGATACGCAAGTTGGTCTTTAACTTCATGAAGCAGCACAACTCGCAGTATGCCCAAGATCCGGACTATACAAGCTTTCCCACGCCGATTCCACACACAAATGGTGGACCCGTGCAGGATGGAACGCATTCGGATGATGACGAGGACGAGCTCCAGAGTGACCCGGTGATGAAGGAGAATGATAAGCGGCGAGCATCAACTGCTCCAGCCACCAAAGCATCAGAGGCACCGTCGGATCGCAAAGAGTCCATGGCTCCTAGCGCCACGACTGGAGACGAAGACGGCGGATATGGCGGCGGAGGGGAGGCACTGGATCTCGCCGGCACTTCTTTCCAGGAGGCGCAGCTGAAGATCATCACGTATCTCATCCACTACACTGACGAAGAGTGAGTTGGCGTGCCAGTCCTAACCCCCAGAAGCTGCTGACATCCATTCAGAGGCCTTGAGATCTACCAGCCGTTCGGCAATCTGCCAACCCGCAAGCTTGAAGACTACTACCAGCTCATCAAGCACCCAGTGTCTCTGAAAGGCGTAGGAAAGCGCTGCCGTGGGCAGCACGGCCGAGCGCCGCCAACTGGAGTCTCCGACTTCAAGACTTGGGACGCTTTTGAAGAAGAGATGAGCTTCATCTGGCGGAACGCGCAGGAGTACAATGATGACGACAGTGACATGTTCTCGCTGGCTAATGAGTTCAAAGTATGCTTGGGATGACCACGCTGCCGCGCCTATGCTGACGTTGTACAGGACCACCTCAAGTCACTTTTAGTCGAAGCACGAGAAAAGGTCGACGAGCCAGCGGGACCAAAGATCAAGCTGGGGGGGCCAAAGCCGAAGGTCACCCTGAATCTATCTCAACACCGCAACTCGCCGGCACCGGCTGGCGTGCATGTCGACAATGAGGCTCTGGCGCGACAGAAGTTGGCTGTTGCCGCTGGCGCCAACGGCCAACACAGCAAACCGCCACCTATGACCAATGGGCTGGCGCGATCGAGCTCGGACCTCAGACCAGCAAGCAGTGGCCTCGCAGGCTCGCCACCAAGCATGTCCGTCAAAGCCGAGCGCATTCCAGGCCAGTCACCAGCCCTCAGTAACGCCATGCCCGCAGCGCATACCAACGGCATGATGCCGCCGCCTTCCATGCGCCCGCCGAGCGGCAGCCCACACCCCTCGCAGCCACTCGTCAGCAGCTACACCTACACCGCGCCCGGCCTGCTCCCGCCGATCGCCACCCGCACCTACCCGCTCGAGCAAGCCCTCCTCCCCACCGTCGGCCTGGCCACACACCCCCAGCTCCCGATCCCGAAGCGCTTCAGCATCGCCATCCCGCCTCACCCGACACTCGCGCAGCAGAGCACCACTCTGACGCTGCCGAACAGCCACTACTTCCTGCAGATCTGCCCGACGATCAGTCGAGAGCTTAGTACAGGCAGGCCGTACAAATTATTTGTCACGCTGAACGGAGTGCGGCTGAATCAGAGGGACACCAAATTCTTCGCCGAGACGGGCCGGAGGACGCACGTGTACGAGGGCAGCTTGATGCAAGGGGTCAATCGGGTGGAGGTCGAGGTTGCGGCGCAGAGGGTGGGCGGGGGATGGAAGGAGGGCGAGGGCTTGGATGTGGAGAAGGTGACTGTGTATGCCAACTTAATGAGGGCGTGAGGCACTGGCGGCGGCGGCCCTTGTGGCACGAATTGCTGGGGGTTGCGGTTTGGGCGGGATCATGGTTCCTGCGGGACTGCCTCCGAATGAGCGATGGCGCTTTGGGGTTTGATGTGGACGGCCCAGGAGGCATGTGGGAGTATTAAGTGCGGAATGCTCGACTTTCGGGTGACGATGCAGACAGATGTTATGATATGATTGCATGAATGCTAGATCCTGTCGCACCAGTCACTGCTTCCCTTCCTCGCCGCGCGTGACTCGAAGCTGTATATCCCAGCTGCCTACATGAGGCGCCGCCACGTGCGCATCTTGTTCGACGCATCGTCCCTAAACTTGGCAGGGTACATTACAGCAGGCCCGCGCTCCAATGCCGGACAGACCGTGAAGCCAGCTTTATCATGCCTCTCGCCACGAGGCTCGGGCAGGCTGTCAGGGCCGCTGCTGCGCATCTAGTGCAGCGAGCATGCTCCGTAGCGCGTCCATCAAGAGACGAAGCGCATATCCAGGACGTCTCTTGGAAATTAGTCGTCTTCAAGGCTTCTGGCGCGACCATCGGCTGGCGCCTGTTGTCTTGGGACTGCGGAAGCGTGTTCGTACCGCAGCGTGACCCGTAGGACCGAGATGAGCTGATGAGGAGCCAAGGGCCGAGACGAAAGGTCACAGCCGTCAGCAGTTCATGAGGCAGGCACTCTCACGCGATCTTCCTCCCGACGTTGCCCACTCCCTTGCCAACGATACTGAGTACGACCTCATCCTCTTCCTCGCCATCCCTGAAACCCCATCCGCTCATGCCAAACGCGCGCAGATCTCGCGCCAGCTGCACTACGTGCTCCGACCCTAGCACATCCTTTCCCACTGTGATGCGCCCCACGTCCTCACTCCCCATAGCCATGAGCGTGAGCATCGTCGACGCGGCCACGCTCGGCACGCAGCCCCCTTGCCCCACGACCTCCAGGAGCTGGTACGCGCACTTCCTCCCCAGATCCTCCGGCGTCTCGCCGCCCGCTGGCGGACTGGCGATATCGGCCGAGTACAGCACGCCCGTGTTCGTCTCCGCCACCAGGCTCAGTCCGAACCCGAGGCCCGTCTTGCGCTTCGCGGCCGAGTTCTCCCGCGTCGGCGCCGGCACCAAGGGCGCGGACGAGACGTCCGAGAAGATGTAGGTGTCCGGCGCGACGGCATTGAGCACGCCCCTCGCGGCTTCGATCAGGCGGGCGTTGTTCGCTCCCGCTACTCCGGTCGAGTATGCCACGCCTCTGATCCTCTTGACTCTCCCAGCACTCATCAAGTGCAGTGTCTTCGGCAGCCGCACCTGGTGTCCGAAGACGAGCTGCACCTCGCCTCCGCCACCTCGGCCATCTCTTCCCGTGTTGGAGCGTCTCAGGATCCGCAGCTCGAGGTCTCGCTCGATGCCAAATTGTCTGAACAGTGGCAGGATCGCCGTGCGCACCGTATCCACACTCACATCCCCCGTCTCTGTGCTCGACGTAATGACGCCCGGTCCCGCTAACAGCACATTCACCTGCGCCTTGGAGAACGGCGCAAGCAGGCAGAGCGGTATGAGGAAGTATGCCACGCCTCGCCGGCACTCGGCAGGCAGCTCATGCCTGATCGCGCCGCCCTGCGCGCCGTACCCTGCCGTGCCGCCAGCGATTAGACCGGGTCTGTAGAGCACGGTAGTGCCGGTGTAGGAGAATTCGATCTGGGAGCCGTTCGTGATCGCTTCCAGCAGGCGCAGGAAGGAGACCTCGTGCGGCGCCAGGCCCGGCGAGTTATGCGACGATGGCCGGATCTGGGAGATGCGGATCGCTCGGCCGGTGAGTGTGGCTAGGACCAGACGCTGGACGAGGTACTTTGAGCCTGTGAACTTGAGCGGTCCGGGCGCAGTAGTGGCGGCCATCTTGTCCGTGCTTTGCTGCTATAATCACCACTTGAGAACGAACATGCGTCACATCAAGTATGGATGTCGACGACGATCAAGTCCATTCGCGAAATTTATTCTGTAGACCTGACATGTGAAATTTAGAGCTTTGGCTTCGTCTGCCCCAGATCTACAACGGGGGGCGCGGGGCGGCGGCGACAAGGCTGAATGCACGGATCTCACGATCAACAACCCTGTTGTCACACTAAGCGTCGATCTGTAACAGTGGCAGGGCTGAGCCGTTTAAGCCTATGTTTGTCTATCTAGAGCACGCACTCGTACACGCATCCGACGCATTGAGTCCTTCGCTCGTAGTCGAAAGCGGCGCTGTCACATCCAATGGTAATCACGTAGTCGCGTGGGCATGAGGGCACAACAATATTCTCTGCTGCAGCTAAGGGTATCATGAGGTGAAGCAATCTCGAGCCAGAACCCGGAGCACACTTTTCTCTGCCGATGTCCCATGCTAACGTATGAAACCAGATAGCCGATGCTTCATCTCCAGCCTGTGAAGGCCGAAGGAGCAATGATTTCAGTCTCTCGCAGGTCGCTTTTGCCAGTCGGCCATTTTCATCCCACGGAAGCAAGCTCTGGTGAGACACCAGTCTGCCTCCTACCAGCCGCCCTGCTGGCCGCCGCCGCCGTTCTGCTGCTGGTAGCCGCCACCACCTGAGAGTTGTCAGCTAGAGATCCGAGAACTCATGACGCTCAAGAGCCGTCATCGACGCAGCACTGACATCGCAGCCCCGTAGCAGCAATGGAAGGAGTAAACCAATTTACTCACCTCCACCACTGTACCCGCCCTGCTGGCCGCCATATCCACCTCCGCCACCTTGCTGGCCGCCACGCCATCCTCCACCGCCACCTTGCTGGCCACCACCGCCGGAGTAGCCTAGACAATGTTAGCTTCAGCGGCTTCGTGAACGGCGTTGAGATGACTCTGCTCACCGCCGCCTCCACCACCGTATCCGCCCTGGCCGCCACCGTAGCCACCCTGAGACTGGTAGCCGCCGCCGCCGCCGCCACGGCCACCGCCGTATCCGCCTTGGCCTCCGCCGTAGCCGCCCTGGCCACCGCCGGAGTAGCCGCCGCCGCCGCCTGTGAAGATTGTCAGCATACTCCAAGCATATGCAATGGTGGGTAGTGTACCGCGACCGCCGCCGAAGCCTCCTCCACCGCCACCCGGCGCACGCTCGGAAGCCTTGTCGACGCGGATCGTGCGACCATCGAACTCAACGTTATTCATAGCTGCGATGGCGGCATCGGAAGCCGAATCCTCCGCGAAGCGTACGAAGCCGAAGCCACGACTACGCCCGGTATCTCGGTCCTTGACGACGATCTATGGCCAAGTCAGTCGGTGCAAAGACATCGTCGATATGCTTCGCGCGCTCACAGCCTCGTCAACCTGGCCGAACTCCTCGAACTTCTGGCGCAGGGTCTGGTCGTCGGTGTGCCATGCGAGGCCACTGCCGCAGTGTCAGCCCGTGTCCGTGCGCATGCGAGCGTGCGCCATGTGTCTGCGCACCCGATAAATAGCTTGGACATTGTCACGCGTCTACTCCAGGTAAGGACAGACTTGTCTTCACGCTCTTCTCACTGATCTCACGGCCGTCTGTATCGTGGGGGCTGTCTTCTTTCTGCGCAAGGTTGGTGTTGTTGGCTAGGTTCAGTCAGGGTCGACGTTCGGAAAAGGTTGGAACGAGGAAGGTGCAAATCAGGCAGCTGATCGTCAAGTCGTCATGCGTGCGGCGCGGCGGGCTAGCACGTGGGTGGAGGCGCTAATGAAGCTCGAGGTTTTCCACGAAGTGATTTATGGTGGATGGGGGTGAAGTGATGGATTGCAGGGGAGTGAACTGACCGAGCGAACTGGAGGATCCAGTGATCTGCGTACGAACACACCACAGCCACCGATGGGCAGAACAGACAAGCTCACGCGAGGCACGAGGTCGGGCGAGATGGTAGCAGTGTCCGAGAAGGAACGATGGGGTCTGGGGATCTCGTCTAGATAGAGGGGGCGAAAGGCAAGCCCCTCATGGTAGCACCACTGCAAGCCATCCATCTCGATACAGCGCCGGACGCACCCACGGCTGCCGGAGGATGGGGTGGGCGTAAGGCAAGCGTGAGTCCGGCCGCCAGCTGCATGGTGGGTCGCTGGAGACGGGCCTGCTTGGGTGGAGCGAGGGAAATGTTGGTCGCGTCGCGCGCTGTGACTGGCTTGGGGCGCGGATAGCTTGCACGAGCTCGCACGAATGATGTGCCCCCACCGCGCTCCTGTCCGCCCAGTGCCCTCAACCCAAGCTGTTCCGCGTCCCGTGCCAGCAGCAACATGCGGTTCGCCTTGGTGCTAGCGGGCCAGCCGATCTCGCCATTGGGCTCCGAGTCGGCTGCTAAGGGTGTGGAGCCCGCCTTATGCATGCTCGGATGCAGCTGGGATGCGTGAGGACCTTGGTTGTCGCCTCTGCCCGCGCATCAGCCGGCCACCCTTGTCATACACCGGTGAGGCCGTCATCGCGAGGCCGGCGTTGGCTCATCGTCTTCCCAGATTCGCGCATGCAGCGCGATTGGTGAGGGCCAATTGGGACCGCATCTCATGACGCGAGCGCGGATTCCATCAGCCGCGGCTCCGCGCTCCGTCCATCAGATCTTGCTTGGCGGGGAAACCGTGTCCCGGTGCATCACTCATCATCACACTTCGTCTTCTACACAAGACGGCGTTTGAGGAACTGGGGCAGTCCCGAGCAGGCGCGCCCCAACATAACAGAGCCATGAAAGAAGGCCATCATAGGCCAACATTGGCACGATACTTCGTAGGCTTGCTCAGCTGCAAGAAGCCAGAGGTGAATACACAAACGGAGAACCCGCAATCTCAGTTGAAGGGTGGTATGGCTATGCTCTGTACGAGAGAAGCCGTCTTGCAACAACGTTATGCCTGCTCTCGGTCTCATGGCTCTCGACCTGAAACACTCTTTCCTTCAGAGTATCGTGGGAGTCTGTGATGAAGTCGAATTGGTACGGCAAGTAGGACCATCGTCGGGCAGCTTCCGTCGCGCCTTCCTCGCCATCACTTGCCGCACATTTTGTGACCTGTCGCCTGCATCCCTGACAAGTGGCTGACATACATGCAGTGCTGTGACCCGGTCAACCTCGACCTTCTTGACCTCGTGTGCGACCACACCATCTGCCGGAAGATCCCAGGGGCCGGGGAGCGCAGGCACGGACCGCGATTGGCCAAGCCGACTTGTACGACATGGACATCCATAGCTGGCTGGAGAAGACAGCCGATCGTGAGCCGCCTGAGCAGCCGGAGCATCCAACCTTCCCAGACGCCCCGCCGCACGCGACAGTCGAGCATGTCGGCAAGCGACACCGCAAACGGAAGCGTGCATCCAGCGACAGCTCCCTACTTGTGCTGCAGCAGCCGCACCACGAGCGCGTCGGGGCACCCAATCGCGCGCACTCTTCCGATGAAGTCCGCGATACTGGCAGACACGTCGGACGCAGTGACCGGCGCCGACAGCCGAATGCGCATTCCCTGGAAGAACAGCGCGCAGCCAAGCCATATGAGAAGCGAGCGCGCCACAAGACGAAGCCTGACCGCTACGAAGCAAAGAGCAAAAAGCATCAGGAGGAATCTGGACCGCGAGAGGGCGCCAAACGCCGCAAGTCACACCGCAGTGGCGATGGAGGGCGAACGACAGGCTTGGTGCAGAGCTTCCAGCTCAAGAATGGGCCCAAGAGCAGTCGCCTGACTGTAAGTCTGCGAAGTGTATGTCTCCCGAGTCGCTCATGCAGGCTGACCATCCTTGCAGTTGAAGCCTGATGCCAATGCTGGTCTCTTCAAGCATGGTCGCGCGTCTGCACAGGTGGTCGGACGAGGCGCAGGGTGTATGCATCTTCAGCCCTGCATGACATCGCCATTGGGGCTGACTTGATTGCAGTGCCTGACCTGGTTTTCAACGAGATGCGCTTCCTGCAGAAGCCACAGCACCAGGGCGAGCCTGCCGCAGGACATGAGCGCTCTCGGACTAAGAAGGATGATAAGCGCAAGCGCGAGGACGGAATCTCTGCCTACTTCGCACAAGACGTTCACGCAGAGGTGCAACCTCCGAAGACTGATGCTGAGCCAGGAGCGGTGAGGAAAGCTCATCAACCGCGACAAGTCGCAAACGCCAACCAAGGCGCCATTGGGCGACCTGGCGATTCCCCAGGCAAGCCGTACTTGGGCTCTAGCACCAAGGATCGGCACATGAAAGCCCGGCCGAAATCACCTACAAGCTGTTACTCCTGGTCCGAGTCAATCGAGCATGGGGGCACGGTGGAACCCAGCGCAAGCGGGCAGCGCGTTGGTGTTGGCCGTCAACGAGCGCTGCGCACTAAGCATGATGCAGAGTATGTTGGGGTGGGATCGCTTGAACAAGGTATTCACCAAGACCATTTGACTCGCGAAAGGCATTCGAAGCACCTCACATCTGCAAAGCCAGGGAAGTGGAGTGCGTCACGGAGAGCGACCGGACCTGTCGTTGAGGTCTACAAACCTCCCGAGAAGCACGACCTGAGACCAGGCGCCAGGTCAACACCCAAAAGTACTGTACAGTCTCTTCCACAAGCTATGCCCTCGGAGCCACCCGTGGCCGCCCTGGAGCGCGGGAGGGACCTCAGATCATCGGGCACCCCAGGCCATCATACGTCAGACATCTTGCGTATCCGTTGCACAACTGGAAGAGCAGCGCCTACACGCGAAGACCATCCCACCGATGACACTATTGGCCAGCTGCAACGTCGTGGGAAGGAGAACCAGCCTCCGCGGAGTTCAACCCCAATCAGCAAGCTTTTGCGCAAAGCCCAGCATGCGGTAGCAGAACGTCTGCCGAACTACTCCGCCGAACAGATCACCCTACCTTTACTTCTCAACGGGACGGCTATCACGCGGCAGATTTCTCTCCCATCGCACACTTCCCAACGAGCGCGACGGCTATCGACTGAAGCTTGGGTGGGCCCAAGACTACCTGAACGGACCCTGCAGCCCTTGAGTGGAATTCTACCTCGCCATGATCGACACGAAATCGCAAGAGATAGAGCATCACTGTCCCGCACTCGGTCCATTCAACACCCAATACTCCGCACTGCAGATTTACCTGCCTTCGACCTCACCGACGATGATGATGATGAAATGCTCGATCATGCTCGGGCAGACCCACACGCTGGCCAGCATGTGTATGCCAATGCGCAACAAGCCGAAGATCTCGCTCTCGCAGATCGTATGGCTTCTCAACATGCTGCCGTTGGCTATGATGATGATGAAACGCCCAGCGTCTACCACACGCAGGCCGATTTCATGCTTCCCGAAGCGGCGGTGTCTCACATTCCAAGCGGATCCATATCTGTGCCAAGCTTGTTCACTCCAATCGGAGCATTGACGACGGGCAGGGACGTTCCAGGTGGGAGTTCTGCGGGCCTCATCGATGATGGCCAGGAAGTCGGAACCGAAAATGCGCTCGCTGGCTTCTGGAGGCGGAACAGGCTGTACTGATGATAGTCCATCGCACAAAACCCAAATGTCACCATGTCGAGATGTGTCACACGCGCATGAGCAATGCTCAGTCCCACGAAGTGCATTGCCACCGCCTAAACCCCACGTCCGTCTGCACCGTCAGAATCCCTTGCTGCGCATTCTTCCGATTATAGTAGACCGTCTGACAGTGCCGCCGGGCACTGGCCAGACTGTGGGAATCGGACAGGTCGGCGAAGGTGCTCTGTCGGAGGAAGGACTACTTGGCTGCCCGGCCCTGGATTTCGGCCCAGGAATCCGTGTCGCTGTAGTAGGCGTCCAGCTTGATGAGGTCGCTGCCGTAGAAGATGTCCGAGTACTCTCGCTTGAGCTGTCTGCAGACGTCCGCGAGAGGCGGTCGGCAGACGGGTTCGGGGAAGTGGTGGAGGTCCTCCAGCAGAACCAGCTCGACGATGTGGTTGCGAAGCTCGGCTGGGAGCGCGAGGAGTAGTGACCGTCGCATGGCCCAGTGTTCCGGGATGTGATGTGGGCCATGCGGCAGCAGTGCTGCCTGCGTGCGCTGACGACTCTGGGTGACGGGATGTCATCTTGAGAACCATGGGCTCCGTGTTGACCGCGTCAAGGCAACGGCGGATCCAGAGGTGGTTGGGCGCCCGGCTTGGAACTCCTCACCACCATCGCTGCCGCTGCCTGGCAGTATTGCCGGGAACCTATCTTGTATCCGCGACCGCGAAAGCGTTCCAGGCGATGGAGTGTCTGACCGATAGACCCGATGCACTTACAGCACAACGCGCAAGCCCCACAGATCGCAATAGTATACATTAATAAGCTGCCATTACACTATATGTATATCCAGTCCACTCCGCACCCCGCAAGCACGCAGCCACATGCCCGGGACGGTCATACACAACACACACATTCCCCAGCGCCAGGCATACAATGCCACGCTGCGCTCGACTCCAAGAGATCCGACACGGAGCGCCCAGCTCGATATCTCCCAAATCTTTCCCCAGCCCGGCCCGGATCATCGCCTGATGTTCGCTCCCGCGCCTGCCTCACCCACATCCTCCGCTCACACGCACAACAAACGAAAATCCCCCCTCCCTGACTCTATCGTACCCCCCCCGCTCCGCTCCAAAGCAACAAGTCATAACGGCCGTGACAGAACATGACGCCAAAAAACGTACCTTCAACCCCTCACAGCTTCGGCGCCCGCTCCCCCTTCTCCCCCAGCCCCTCCAGCAGCGTCTCGGGCGGGATGCGCTGCAGATTCCCCCCCTTGTCCGTGCTCATGGGCATGGGCACGTACCCTTCGCGCTTCCGGCGGTGCCGCTCCATCAGGATGCCGGCCAGGACGAGCAGGAAGATGAGGCCGAGGGCGATGGCGAGGGCGATCAGGACGACGAGGCCGAGGGCCAGGTGCTTGGCGGAGCGCTTCATCAGGTTTTGGGAGCTGCTGCACCATGCATCAGCACGCTAGCCAAAAGGGGGGGGGGGGGAAGGAGGAAGGGGTGGTACTCACCTGACGAACATCTGCCCAATGGAGCCCGGACTCCCGTCCTCGCGGCCCGTGAGCACAAACGGCGTCATCGTCGTCCCGTTGAACAGCGCCGCGCTGGCGTTGCCAAAGCCCGGCACGTTGACATTTCCCATGAGCAGGAGCGCCTCGCGCGCGGGCACCAGGGCCGTGCCGGCGTGGCCGGCCGTCAGCGCCATGACCTGCAGGCCGCGGATCGACGTCCCCGCGGCCAGCGCGACGCCGGTCCAGGCGCCGCCCGCGTACTTGGCGAGGTAGTTGGAGCCGTTGGTCGCGAGCCCAGAGGCCCAGAACTGGTCGTACTGGCTGTTCGCGGGCGCCATGACGTTAATGGGTCCCGGCAGGAGGGCGGTGGTGTACGGCGCGAAGGTCTTTTTCGTCGAGTCGTAGGTCGCCATCTGCGTCGCGTTGCCGCTCACGGTTAGATTGCCGGCGAGGATGAGCTGGGTGTTGCTCGACCAGACCATGCTCGCGATGGCGCCGCCGAGGCCGCTGCCGGGCGAGCTCCACGCGTTCATGCTGGCGTCGTAGGCGCAGAGCGTGCCGCACGGTAGGGAGCCCGCGGAGGAGAAGCTGCCGCCGACGAAGACGTTCGCGGTGTTGGGCTGCGCGGCGATGGAGTTCACGATGACGTTGTCGCCTGCCAGAGCCTGCGGCTGGACACCTGCGTATGCTGCCGCGAGGAGGTCGTACCTGATCAGACCGTTGACGCTTGCGCCGTTCACGGTGCCCGAGACCAGCCGTCCAGCGAAGAGGGAGGTCTCGTAGGTGTCCATGGCCGCAAAGGTCGAGTCATCATCAAGGCCGGTGACGCCATGCGCGCTCTCGCCAGCGGTATCATTGATAAAGAGCAGATTCTGAATCGTGTCGCGGTTTTTGTTGGTCGCCGTGAAGTGTCCGCCGAGGATAGTGATGTTGAGACCGCTCTCAGCATAGTACAACCCGCCATACACGCCCGCGTACTCCTCGCCCTGGCCGAGCGCACGCTTCCTCTTGGACGAAGAACTGGATGTGCTGCTCGGCTGCAGCTGGATCCCGATGGATTGCAGCGCCGGCTGACCCGAGCCCACCATCTCCACAGCACCACCGTAGCCCAGCGCCTGCGAAGTGATCTGGCCCGCGTACAGCGGCGAGAAGCCCGGCACATCGGTCATCGTGTCGAGCTTGCCGTTGATCGCCACGGTGGACTCTGGCACATTGTGCAGCCAGGTGTTCCTGCTCGGGACCCAGATCGCGAAGCCCGTCGCGGCGAAAGCGGGATTGCCATCGAAGGCGTTGACGGACGTGAAGTCGCCGTTCACAGTCAAGCACTGCTCAAGATCGCCATCGGTGATATTCAGCGTGAGCTCCACGAGCGCATACACCGGTCCATTGACACCTGCGCCCAGCGGGATCCACGAGCTGCTCAGTGTGTCAAACGCAGCGACACTGCTCAGACCATCAACGGAAGCATCGGCCGTGCTCGTGAAGTTGCCGCCCAAGTAAAGCATCGAGCCATTGGCGTACATAGTCTGCACGCTGGCGTTCAGCCCACCGTTCGGCAGCGCTGTCGCGTTGGCGTCGATGCTCATGATGTTCGAAAGGTTGTTCCCGCTGAAATTGCCAGCGACGTAGAGGGTATCGCCGACGGCCTGCACAGCGTTGATGAGCGCGCCCGGCTGCAAGCCGGCCCCGGCCGAGTTGATGGCGGAGCTGGAGAAGTCTGTGCTGACGACAGCCTGGTTCGGGTTGTACTCAAAGAGGCCGTTCAACCCGCCCGTCGTGGTGATGAGCTCGAAGCGCACGCGCTGTGCCACGACGGTCAGAGGCACGGCCTGTCCGGCTTCCGGGACCAGGGTTACGGTCGGCCTGAAAGCGTCCGTGTCAACGTCCACATAGCCGTAGTAGACCTGGTCGAACTTGTCAAAGTTGTTCGTCTGGTACAGCGTGGTGGTGATGGGCGGCAGACTGGAAGTCATGGAGCCCGTGATGTTCACCACACCCCGATCCGCGCACGAGTTGTCTTGCAGACAGCCTGGCGTGTAAACGGTGATGGAATAGTTGCCGGATTGCTTGATGTCGGGCGTGAATGTCACAGACGTTTCCGGGCTGACCTGGGTAGGGTCCGTCAGGTAGGCGGAGAGGTAGTCGGAGCTGGTGTTGCCATTGTTCGCCATGCGGGTCCAGAGGTTGGAGGCGGAATTGATCGAGGAGTTCGAGCCGGAGCTGACATGGTCGCATTGCGGCTCGTTGAAGTCGTTGACGGCAAACGAGTAGATATCGTCTTGGAACATTTCGATCCCGCTCAGGCCACCTCCCGCACCGTACCAGGAGACAATTTGTATTTTGAAAGCGGCCATGCCGACGGGCGGCACGAAGTAGAAGTCTTGCGAGCTGCTGTTCGCCGCCAGTGGGCAGTTTGCCGAGCATGATTGAGGCTGGCCATTAGCGTCCAGGTAATCCAAATTGAGTATGCCGCCACTGTTCATGTCCTGGTAGTAGAACTCTCGCGTGCCACGACCGTCTTGCTGCGTGTTGTACAGTCTCATCATCGTCGGGTTGAATCCAAAGGAGAAATTGCCCTGCCAGTAGCCGGGTGTGTCGTCGGCCAGCAGCCAACTTGAGCTTGACTCGGTATTACATATGATCGCGCTCGGGTTGTCGAAACCAGCAGTCGACGTGGTACCCTCGGACGTGATGTTTCCAGAACCCAGATTGATCGCCTGACTGTTCCTGTCCCGCGGTGTCGTGGTATTGCCCAGCCCGTCAAACTCGCCACCAAACACGATATTGCCCGCCGCATTCTTCGTGATCGACTGTACTGGCCCATTGAAACCAGCGAACGGCAGATTCGTCCACCCAGTCGTCCACGCCATGGCGTTGGTCGAGTTGCCGCCCATGAACGAGCCACCCACGTACACCGTGCCCGAATCCGCATCGCAGTACACCGTCGACACCCTCCCACTAAGACCAGGCAGCGCGGTGATCTGCGTCGTGTTCGGGTTCCACAGCGCGATACTCTGCGCCTCGACTCCTCCCAAGCTTGTGAAATTGCCTCCGACCACCACCCCCGCTAATGTGCCGTCCTTTTGCACGAACGGACACATGGTCATGATATACGCATCCGCCAACCCCAGCGACTGGAAGGCGCCATTGGGATACCGCGTGAGCAGCGACTGGCTGCCGTTGGTGTTGAAGGCGTTCTCATTCTGGCCCTCGTAGGTGTACAGCGAGATGCTGTCGAAGTCGCCGGCGATGGCGACGCGGCCCAGCGAGGAGAGGTCGAGGTTCGGCGACGGGATGGCGCTCTGCGTTATGGCGTAGGCGCCCCGCGAACTGAGCAGCGGCGCCGTGAGGATGAAGGTGGCCAGCTCGGGCCCGAGGGCCAGCAGCTGTGAGAGTAGGTTCCGCATCCGCACTCCTCACTCCAGACCAGCGGCTCCCGAAACAGCGTCCAACAGTATTCCTCTCGTCGCATGCGCGCTTGGATGATGTCGGTGTTCCAGCAGCAGAGCTCTTAAGCGTCCATGACACGGATGACGTGCGGTGGTCAGGTACGGGCTGCCGGTCGATGCAATACCTGCAGCTGCTAAGCTCCCCGATCGAGTCCCGCTTCGCCGATGGCTGTCTCTGCGCCCTCCCGTTGGCTGCACTCCGTTCTTCTCGGCGCGGGGTCCAGGTGGTGCAGGTGACGATGTTGTCGCGGGAGCCGGGGAATGAGTGACTGCGGTGAGATGCTCGCGCGCTGCTCGACAGAAGTGACGTTCGCCAGACGCGGTGGAGGCGCCGGTGGAGGTGTGTGCGAGGTCCCGGAATGCTCCTCGTTGCGACGGGAGAGCGCCAAGACTGGTCCGAGAGTTCGCAATCTGTCGGCAAGAGCGACCCTAGTGGCCAATCAAGTGCAGCGGCACAGGCCGACCTCAATTTCACCAGCAGCGAACGAGTGCGAGCGCAGTCATGAGCTGAAAGAACTCTCACGAGGCGGACGGGCCGACAACAAACGCGACCGCACGCGACATTGACGTGGCGGGCACTCACGCAATCGCCCACGCGCCAGCAGGCTCAGCACATGGCTGACCAGCTCGTGGCCAGAGCAGGTAGGCTTTGATCTTGCAAATCCTGCAGTACTTGCACCCTATTCAAGCCGTGGTCAGCAAGCACACCACGGCGTCGAAGCGCAATCCCCCATCGTCTACAGGACCCCCTGCTCGTCTTTCGAGCGTCTGCGAAGGCTGGGCGTCCGGCGCGGTAGTGCATGCACCTCCCCCGTGCGACGCCTGTGCAACCTCGCCAGCGTACCTGCATGCAGATCCCCACCACCGCCGCCCCTCGCCCTCCAGCGCCGTCTCCCGCCTTGAGGTCGTACACGTGGCCAGCCACACGGCTCTCTTGGGACTTATCGTCGTCAGCGAACCAGTACTGGTGTCGAAAGACCGCCTAGTACATAGGCCTGTCTTACCGGCAAGCCGGAAGCCGTTCCAGACTGGCCGAATGGTCTGTACATCTGAATCTCGCTCGAACAGTGCCGTATCCATACACGTCCCGCCCGTTTCGGTCAAGAACGCTATGTACCAGCAGCATCGCGAGCAAGCCCCACGTGAGTTACTCACGCCACATCCCTAAACCCCCTCTTCCTCCGCCCCTTCCCCTCCACCTCCTCCACCACCCCGTCCTCATCCCCATCCACAAACCGCCCCCCCACCTCCCTCTCCCGCACATCTCTCGACATGATCTCCAGCCCCGCGAGATTGAAGCCCAGCATCCCCTTCTGCTCCCCCTGCCACCCCTCATACGCCCCCAGAATCCCGCCCAGCACCTCCCGCAGCTCCCGCGACGAGACGAGCTGCTGCATGTGCGTCTGCAGGAGGAAGTACGTCGTCCGCCAGGCGAGATCGGGCTGCATGCGCTTCTGCAGGAAGATGTGGAGGAAGGTGAACAGGCCGGGCAGGGCGGGGAAGGGGATGGCGAGGAGTGTGGCGGGGAGGGACGGGGTGGGGATCTTGCGGAGCGTGGCCAGGACGTGCTGTTCGGCGGAGATGTTGCCGAGGGCGAGGAAGATAGGGTTCCGCTGCGGGATCGCGAGGGACGGGTTCCGGGTCTTGTCGCGGGCATAAGTGGTCATGAGGTCCAGATCCACGAGCGCGAGCTCGAGCGCCTCCTGGAGCTTCTCCCCGTGCGTGAGGGTGGCCAGGCTCTGCTTCCCCGCGGTCGCGACCTCGTCCTGCCCTTCCTCGTCCTCTCGTGCGTCCTTGTCCAGGTTCTGCGCGAGCGTCGCCTCATACAACTCCTCCTGCTCCCTCTCCCGCTCCTCTTCCAGGAAAACCAGATCGTCGCCCGCCCGCCACACCCGTACGCTCTTGTCATGACTCGCCGTCACAACCACGTCCCCTGTCCGCCCCACAACCATCGCCCACACCTCCCCCTTATGCCCCTCCAACCTCTGCACCGGCTGGAACTTCTCCGCGTCCCAGCTCCTCACCAGCCCGTCCTTCCCTGCACTGAACAACAGTCTTCCTTCCTCCTTCTCGACCGGGTGCGGGATGAACCCCACCTGCATCACACTGTCATTGTGCGCGAAGAACGCTTTATGGCAGTCCCCGAAATCCAGGCCCCAGATCCGTATGTTCTTGTCCGCGGAGCAGGTCGCAATCACCTTGCTGTCGGAGGAGATGCTGATGTTGAGCACCGGCAGCTTGTGTCCGTACAATGTCAAGAACAGCTTCAGACTATCTGCGAAGAAGACCTTGACGGTGAGATCCAGTGTCGCGACCGCCAGGACCCGACCATCGGGGCTGTAGCACAGACTCAGGATGTCGTCGGTGAGCTTCAGTTGTCGGGTTTGAGTGAGCTTCAGCCGTTGTGTAGTGCGGCGCGTCCCGGGGATCTCCTCATCCACGAGGTCGAAACGCCAAAACTTCGCACTCTTGTCGGCGGATCCGGTCACCACGCTGCGGCCATCAGGATGCAAGGCCAGCGTCCAGATCGCCTGGCCCTCGTGCGCAGGTATGCTCTCGATGAGGGTGGAGGTGCTGATATCGTAGAGCTCCAGGTCGCCGCTCTTGGTCCCGACGAGGACTATGCGGTCGCCGGGTAGGAAAGCACAGCAAAGTGCGGTGCCGCAGTCCAATGTGCGCAGACACGAGCGTGTAGCCAGGTTCCATATCTTGAGCGAGCCAGAGGAGGCGGAAGCGAGCATGCGGTCGTCAGAGGAGAGAGCTAGTGCACGGATGTCGGTGCGATGGCCTGGAAGGTCGAGGGCGAGGGCGCGGGTGTATTCGGGTGCCGCAGAGTCTTTACTGGTGGCGGGCGATTTGGCGATGTGAGCGCGGTGAGTGGTGAGGTTGTATAATTCCAATTGGTTGTTGGTAGTGGCGATCATGAGCTGCAGCGTCTTGCTACTGCTGCTACTCGGGCTGGCCCAGCAGGCGGAGCGGACTTTGCCACCTGTGCGGAGCATGACGTATGAGACGAAGATGTCTTCCACGCTTGGTGCACCGAGAGAGTCGTCCGTCTCTACGGGCACTGCCTCGTTGGCTGCCGCAGCCTTCTCCCTCCGTCGGCGGCGCTTGCGCTGTAGATGCCTGTGTACTTCGTCTGCCGGTCGCATACGCCACATCTCGACTGCCTTGTCAGAGCCGTGGACTGCGACGTAGTCTTGCCTGGGGTGGAAGGAGATGCCTATCGTTCTGTCTCGGCCCTGTCGACGAAGGATGCCTCGACTGGTGAGGATCTCCACGTGCTTGCCCTCGCCTGACAGTGAAGCGAGCGCACCCACGTCAATCTGCCAGACCTTGAGCTCCCCGTCATTGCCGGCGGTGATGCAGCCAGCTCCATCCGGGCTCATTCCCAGCGCCCAGCATTCGCCGTTGGTCTGGGCCACGTGTGTCTCGAGGCAATGTGGTGAGGTGAGATCCCAGAGCTTGATCAAAGCGTCTTTCGAAGTGGACACCAAGTACTTCTCCTCCACCTCCTCCTCGTCGTCAGCAGCCACATC
>JAWDJV010009468.1:0-42792 GCA_033119285.1 Teratosphaeriaceae sp. CCFEE 6253
AAGCATGAGGTGACGAAGCGGTGCTCGGACACGGACTACGATCATGGGTGGAGCTGCGGGGAGGTGTGTGGGGAGGTCATGCCGTGTGGGGAGCATGAGCATGATGGCCTGTGTCACTCTGGGCTATGCGGTGCTTGTGAGGTCGAGGTCGCAGCTCGCTGCTATTGCGGGCAGGTGGAGAACAGCATCCTTTGCTCGGAGCGCGGCGATGAGAAGGAGAGCCAGCTGCATCATGCGACTGCGGACGGCGATCCTGCCGAGGAGGTCTGGACCGGTGTATTCGACTGCGGCAACGAGTGTGGTCGGCCATTCGACTGCGGCGTCGCGGATCACGTCTGTGCAAAGCCCTGTCATACTCAGGATCCGGCTGCTGGACATTGTCCGCGGTCACCAGACGTTGTCACCCACTGCTCATGCGGGAGGACGCTCTTGTCCGCGCTGACGGACAGGGTGCGCGAGACGTGCAAGGACCCCATCCCGAGCTGCCTACGGCCATGCGGGAAGAGTCTAGACTGCGGTCATGAGTGCAAGGCCATCTGCCATGTCGGCCCTTGTCCCGCCTGCAGAGAAGTCATCGACATCAAATGCCGCTGCGGCCGAACGAGCTCCCGGAGTTTGTGCCACCAAGGCCACACCGAGCCGCCGCAATGCATGCGCGTCTGCCGGACGGCACTGAACTGCGGCCGCCACGCCTGCGACGAGCGCTGCTGCGAAGGCGAGAAGAAGGCCCTTGAGCGGCAGGCGGCGAAGAAGAAGCAGCGCCCGCTGAGCGCGGCGCCGCGAGCCGGCGAAGACGGGTTCGAAGCGGAGCACATCTGCACGCGGGAGTGCGGGAGGCTGCTGAAGTGCGGCGAGCATCACTGCGCTGAATTGTGCCACAAGGGTGGTTGTGGGACGTGCCGGGAGGCCATCTTCGACGAGATCGCGTGCCACTGCGGCCGCACGGTGTTGACGCCGCCGCTGCCGTGCGGGACGAAACCGCCACCGTGCCGGTACCCTTGCGCGAGGCCCAAGCATTGTGGACACCCACAAGTCCAGCATGTCTGCCACGGCGATGACAATGCGTGTCCGAAGTGCCCTTTCCTGGTGGAGAAGCGGTGTATGTGCGGCAAGCACACCCTCAAGAACCAGCCGTGCTGGCTACAAGACGTCCGCTGCGGCGAGGTCTGCGGCAAAAAGCTGCGGTGTGGTTCCCACCACTGTCGCCTACCGTGCCATCGGGCAGGACACTGCGAAGACGAGGAAGGGCAATGCAGGCAGCCATGCGGCAAGCCGAAGAAGATCTGCGGACACCCCGACACGGAAGACATCTGCCACAGCCCCTTCAATTGCAAAGAGGACAAGCCGTGCCAGAGCAAGATCTTCATCACGTGCGAATGCCAGGCGCAGAAGCAGGAGATGAAGTGCGGCGCGTCCAAGACGAGTGAGGGCAATAATGGGAAGAGCCTCGTGTGCAACGAGGAGTGTTCGCGGCTCGAGCGCAACCGCAAACTCGCCGTGGCGCTCAACATCGACCAATCCACGCACCAGGACGGCGGGGACCACATCCCTTACTCGACGGAAACGCTCAACCTCTTCGCCGCGCACGTGAAGTGGTCCCAGACGCAGGAGCGCGAGTTCCGCGTCTTCGCCACCTCGGCCGACGAGCGCCGCCTGCGCTTCAAACCCATGAAGACCCGCGAGCGGGCCTTCGTGCACGCCCTCGCGGACGACTTCGGGCTGGACTCCGAGAGCGTGGATCCGGAGCCGCACCGGCACGTCATGATCTGGAAGACGCCGCGGTTTGTGGCCGCGCCCGGCAAGACGCTGGCCGAGGCGCTGCGGGTGCGGACGGGGCAGGCCTCGGCGACGGGGAGCGCGAATGTGTCGGATAGCGAGGGGATGGCGGCGAAGAGGGGGAAGGCGAGTAATGAGGTCGGCGAGCCGTACAATGGCTTCCTGATCAGCTCCCCGCGCTTCGGACTGACGGTCGATGAACTGCGGTCCGAACTCGCAAAGCTACAGACGCTGCACGTGACCTTCGACGTCGCGTTCCTGCCCAGCGACGACGTCGTGCTGAAGGCCGTCAGCAAGACCCTCTCGGTTGCGGAAGTCGACCACGTCCTTCAGAGCCTCAAGCCGGCTCTCGTGGCGGCGATCACGAGCAGGGGGTTCGGCACCGCCCAGCTCTGCACCACGGACGCTTCCCTCAACCTCCTACGTCGGGAATCCGACGCTCCCCAGGGGGACGGCTGGTCGCGCGTTGCGGCCAAGCGGCTCGGGCCTAGATTCCTGGCGCCGAGCGCGGGGGTGGGCGGCACGAATAGCTTTGCGGCATTGACTGGGGGGAACAAGGTGACGTTCACGAAGAGGAAGGCGGTGGAGAAGGTGGTGAAGAAGCCGAAGGCGGTTGTGGTGGATGATTGGGAGGTCGCGGAGCTGGCGGAGGAAGAGAGAGAGGGTGGTGTGAGTGGGGAGGAGGAGGCTCAGGGGGTCGCGGAGGCTGATGCTAGGGGGGAGCCAGCGGCTGCCGTTGCGGACCAGAGGTCGGCGGAAGTCAGCGCACCAGAAGTCGGTGATGTCGCGGGTACGATGGCTGCGGTGGACGATGGTGGGCAAGGGGAGAGTAGCAGCCAGGAGTCTGGACGTGTCAATGAAGAGATGGAGGCGGCGGCGGAGGACCTGGCGAAACCAGTCGAAGCTCAGTCGTGGGCTGACGAGGTGGAGCAGGCTCAGGCGTAGACTGTAGCGCCATACCTTCTTGCAAGTACAACCCCGTCATGCCGAGCACTGCGAGCTGCTGTGCCTGCCTTGGCTACTCCCACTCCAATTGGCGACTGGAACAAGATGATCTCGTAGGATACATACATGTACTGCTAAAGGGCAGTCGAACAGAATCGAGTGATCACAACAATGCAAGCTGGCGAGCGTGCTGGAGTCGTACACACGCGGTACAAGATCTGATGCATCTATTGACGCATATGGCGCTGCAAGGGGACGTGACATTGTCTTGAAGACGTCGCCGTGCCCGGAGTCAATGTCAACAACGGGCAGGGGCCTGGAATCTCGACTTAGTCCTTAACGAGCTTCAGACCATAGAGATAGTCGTCCACTTCCTCAACAGTTCATCAGCGCCAGTACGAGTCTGCTGCTCGCGACGCTCGACGCAATCGAACGCGGGCGTCTGGTCGAAATCAGCGGCGTCGTGATCGCCTTGGCCCTGCTCCGTGCGCCGCTTCTTCTCGCGACCGCCCTCGTCCGGCGGATACGGTCTGGGATCATTGTCCGATCCGGCCCGCGCTCTCTTGAGGGGCCGCGGTGTCGATTTACGATCTTGGGTCGAGTCAGCGGAAAGGCGTAGTGCGCCCGCAAGGGTTCGCGAATATGGGCTGGAATAGCCCGATTCCTGAGGAGCATACGGCGCACCTCCACCGTTAGTAGGCCGTCCTGTATCAAGTGGCGGACTGTTGAAAGCGCTGTCTCCAGACGATGAGACCCGAGAATATTCTGATATCGGGCCTAGACTGACTTCCGATGGTGATTGTGGTGGTGCAGGTTGACGCCCACTCGTCGTAAGCATGTTTCGAGAGAACATGACGCCGCTTATATCCTGAAAGCGGCCTGAGGATTGCGGATTCATCGGCGCACTCTGTCGTGTGCTCAGAGCGGCCGCCCGTTGCTCCAGCCGAGCGGCCATCAACGCGGCTTGGACAGGTGTTAGTGTTGCCACTGCGTCCTGCAGTTGTGGCGACACGTAAGCGGCGGGAGCTGAGGTGGCGGCGAATCGGTCCGGACGTAGTCGCTCCTTCAGGGCCCGCAGGAGGATGTCTTGTGGAGTCTTGGCAAGCACTTGTCGTGCTGGTGATGCCACGATGGCCGGCAAAAAGTCTGGTCCGATCGGAGAGCTGCCTCGTGACTTCTCACTGACTGCGGCGGCCACAATGGCGTGGGTCTGGCCCTGAGATACATTCTCGGTGCCGAGCGGGCGTTGAGGTGGCAAAGGCTGGTTCAGCAAGGCCATTGCCGGAGATTGCTGCGGATGATGTGCGGGACCCGCCTCATTTGATCTGGGAGGTGCCAGAGGCCGATTCAGCATGGCCATTGCCGGAGACTGTTGCGGATACTGGGCGAGATTCGCTTGCTGCTGAGATCCTGCCGCGCTCAAGTTGGAAGCCGCGGTGGGAGCAACGCCAACAGGTGGACCATTAGGTGACACCGACGTTGCGTTCCGGCTGATATGGGAGGTCACCGCGGCTCTGATGCAATGTTCTTGCTCCTGCGTCAGCGAAGCGATAGCTCCCAGAATATCGCGCGTTTGCTGCGGCATGTTTAGCTGGGCCTTCGCGCGCTCGGCAAGGGTCTGCCGCGGCACGATCAGGATACGAAACAACTTGGCTGGCTCAAGCATACCGAGTACTCTGCAGCTCTCTGGCGTCATGTCTGGCGGGAAGACATCCAGGGAGGCACAGAGTACTCGTTCCGGATCTGCGGACTGCTGCGCCTCGTGATCAAGTGGGGCTTCCTGAGTTCCCTGGGGTGTAGACTGCGGCACTCCTTGGCTTGCTTGCTGTTGCAGACCCATAATTACGCCCAGCCTGCCGTGGTCCTGGTACATCGAGGGCATCAAAAGGTCTCGGGCGCTCGATGGGTGAAGCTTCGGGCCGTCTCCGGCGTGACTTGCTGGAGCCATGGGAGGACTTGCACCAGCATTCGAATCCACATCACTTGGATGTGGTGGATTAAAACCTGGGTGCGTAGCGGGTACACTGACCCTTGCATTTACCCTGCCATTGATCTGAAGACCCATGGCGTGGCCTTGTCTGCCTTGGTGATGAGTATATAGGCGTCCGAGGTGCGTTCCGAGATCCGCGTACGCTCTGCCGATGATGCCCGGGTCTAGGTCCTGTCGCGACCGCCAGCCATGCGTCGAAACATTCAGTACACTGGCCAGATGCGAGACTGCGATTGCGCAGATGCTCAGTTGAGAATGAACGGCATCGTAAGGCTGGCTGGCATCGTGATAGCCATTATGCGGGGTGCCCAATGCTGACTCTGCCTTGAGACAATCCATAGAGTTGAGGTTCATGATCGGCGAGAACACATTGCCCTGGTGATTGAGATCAGGCTTAGGCGACGTGACCTGCGTCTCGAGTCTGGAGAACGATGCAACCAGCTCGGCGTAGCGAATCGTAGCATCTTCTTGCGCCTTGATCAGGTTCTCGATCTGGATCTTCTCCACCGCTACCCTCGAATCGTCTGGATTGGGACTGTAGATTCAATCAACCAACGGCCGCCATAGTCCCTGCTGGAGAGTACGTACGCATTCACGTTCGCTTTGGCAAAGGTCAGAACACTCAACATCAGCAGCAGCGTTGTTTTCAGGCGCTCCAGATTGGCTTGTAGCATCTCCACCTTGCCCTTCTTCAAGGGCCAAGCCCACCGTCCTCGGGAAGTCACGGTGGCTTTCTCGGGTCAGAAGTAGTTTCGGACACTATTATCGAATGCATACTGTCGCACGATCAGCACGCTCCAGGGACAGGCTGCGGGAGACCCTACCCTTTGCCATTGTCGAACCTCACAACACTCTTGAACGTAGCGTCCACATCCTTGAAAGCCTCCTCGCAGCTTTCGAACGCGCTTTTGGCTTCGTTCACAAGGTCCTGCGTATACAGCGACGGCACATTGCCGTCTCTCAGCACATTGCCCAAGCTGGACAGCGTCGTAGAGGTGACTGTGACTTCGCGAGCCAAGGTCGAAAGCTCTCTGTCCGCCTTCCTGACGGCATCCAGGTCTGGTGAGCCGGGTCGATGGTGTTAGTGACGCTTGCACAGTGCGTCCCGCGGTCCAAGGGACGTACAGTTGTACAGTGTTTTGGCCAGCTTCAGACCTGCATCGGCCACTTGCAGTGCACCGCTTGCTATGCCGAACTCAGCCATCGCAGGCCTTGGTCAACTTCATCAGTGGCGGGTAAGATCGCTCGCTCACGCTCTCGAAGGGAAGTGCAAGGGTCTGGAAGGTGCAAACGGTTGGACTCGAAGTCGGGAAGGCAGAAGGCGACAAACGGCCAGGGGCGCACCCGGAACAGTGGCGCAGTGCTCAGCCCATCGTCAACTATGCGACCCTACAGTACACTCGGCGGGACACAATCAGGCTACATCGGTCTGCTCGTGATGAGGTGTTATGACATGGTTGGGATGGCCGACACGTCGAGGGAGCATGACCTCCGCCATCGAGAGGTAGCGACGTGGAGTCCAAAGATGGACGTGAAGTCTGGCCGCCCGCTGACTCGCGTAGCTACATCAACTCGGTGCAACAACAACGCCGAACCCGATCGCAGTGGATCGATGGACTCCTCAGTATTATATGTCATTGCTGGCAGTACTCAAGCAGGCGTATATGGAGCGAGTCGAAGGCACTTCCCATCACAAGAACGATAGATTCATGGAAGTCATTCTACCCGTCTCTTGACAACGCCGCGCTGTATTACGCCCAACTCTACTTGTGGGTCCCAAAGCTCTCAGGCACCGTCGGTCTGCCCGACAGCCGATCTGGTGCTGGGCACCATCGGTGGACACGCCCGCAGCGTGATGGGAGGCCGTGACGGGAGCCACACCGGGCAGGCGCGCCCACTCCGGTCGCTCAGGAGGCTGGTCGCTCTGATCGACCTCGCGTCAGGTCTAGGAATCGTAATCACACGATACGGGTAAGCTGCTGTCGTGCATTCCGATCAGTCGGCAGGACGGTTGTGCGCGAGGGACCAGCGCTCAAAGTCTCGTCAATGGCTTGACGCCATGCCATCCGGAGAAGGGGTTGTCGAGGAGTCCGATCAGCTCAGTCGCGACCCAACCCTTTCAGCCCTCATCAAATACCTCGAACCTCACGATCTCCACCTCGAGCGTCTCCAGATCCATCACCACCACCTCCCCACTTTCCTTGAACGCCGGCACGGCCACGACCCGGACCTGCTGCCCCTCCGGCCCCTCCACAATCTTCGTCTCGAACCGCGGCTGATTGCCCACGAAGAACACATGCGGGCACTCTTTCAGCACGAACTGATCCCCGTCCTGGAACGGATAGCAGGGCAGCGTATCCGGCGCCGTAGGTGCCGTCAAGCGCCAGCGCAGCATGGCCTCCATCATCTCGAGCCGCTCCTCGCAGTCCGGGAGGTACTTGTACACGTCGTCCACGGGCTGCCCACCGGTCCCCAAGAATCGATGGCCGGAGAGGGAGAACTCGCAGGGATTGGTCGTGGAGTCGAACCAGCCCGGCCCCTCCTTGGAGGAAGGCGGGGTCATGTATGCGCGCGCGTGCGGGAACATGGCGGCGTGGATCGGCTGCTGCGGGAGCGCGGTGGAGGTCGGGTCCGACGCGCCGGGGAGCAGGGTGATGGGCATGCTGGGGAGGAGCTGCGCGAGCCATTGGTCCAGGGTGTCGGTGGGCGCGGCGTTGTAGGAGGAGCTGTCGTAGCCGTAGGTCTTGCGGCCGCCTTTCTTGGTTGCCGCCGCGAGCTCTTCGCGAGAGGGGATGGGAGAGCCGTGGGAGAGGCTGTTGCCTGCTATGATCAAACGGGAGATGGTTGAGGCTTGTTGCTGGGAGGTAGGGTCGGCGGATTCGCCCAGGAGGTACTCCATTAGCAAATCCAGAGCTAGGGTGTCGCCTTCAGAGCCGGAGATGCCCAGGCCGGAGACGATGGCTACTTTGCCGCCCTGCTCGCGCTTCTGCGATGTAGCCTTGCCTTTCAGGGCAGCATCGCCGTCCTCGCTCTCCCATCTGGCAGGCTGTCTCGGCAAGTCAGGTATCCGCAGGTCCAGGACCTCGAAGTCGCCATCCGCATTCTCCGTCCCGACAACCGCTACAATGGCCCCCGTGACCAGCAGCCCACCCGTCAAATACCCTCCCGTCAACCTCAACCGCCCCGATTCATCCTCCAGCATAATCTGCGCCCCCACCGCCTTCTTCCCTCCTGCAGCATGCGCACCCCTCTCCGAATCCCCACCCACCGCCGCGCCCACATCGTACTTCACTCGCGGCGGCGGCGCCGCGATCCAGTGCTCCTTCCCGATATCCTCCAGCACGTTCGGCTTGAGCGGCATCTCCATGTACACGGTCCCCGCCACCGAGCACAGCTCGCCCTGGCGCACATCCAGCACGCGGTCCTTGCGGGATGCGGTCTCGCCCGCGATGGTGAAGTCGGCCCAGGCTTCCGTGGCCTTGGCTTCGACGGCGGGTTTCAGCTGCGCCAGGCGGGCGAAGTACATGTCGGCATACTGCTGCTGGTAGTGGCGGTGTTCGCCCTTGGGGAGTTGGTAGGTCGGGATCGGGGTGTAGGTGACATTGGTGCGGGTGAGCACTTGGTGCTCGGTGGATGATGGAGGCTGGAGCAGGGCATCGCCGTGACTGCCATTCTGTAGTCTCTCCGGAGTCCCCATTGTGGTGTGTTGTGTTGAACAGATGAACTGGGATTGCGGGGAGATGTTCAGACGACGCGCCGAAGGACGCGAGCCACTCGACTAGCGCGATTGTTCGGAAGATCCGTTACCTGTATGTGTACTCCGTACAGTACCCAGACTGATGAGCAGAATGTGCCATGAGAGATGCAACTTGGCACTGGTCATGTACGGGGCATTTAATGGCCAAAGCGCTGCTTGAGCAGGTGATCAAGGGTTCAAGGATGCAATATCGGTCGGATGACCGTAAGACGTGAATGTGTCAAAATCAACTCGCCCTCATTACAACGCGTAGTAGTCGCGCTCTACCTGATGCCTTTCCAACGCTGCGCTGAAAAGGCCTAACAGAACAGCGCTCATGGCATATCTCGTGAGCCCCGTGGATGCTTCCTCAACGCTACCCGCGCTATGCTCGCTGAACGTCCTTGTCCGCCCAAGCGCCATGCCGATGTACGCCTGCCTTCGTACGTTCCTGCTCTTGTGGTCATGCTCTTGCGGTCATGCTCTCTACAAGGCCAAGCCAAAGACAGCGAGCATGGCCGTCGCGAGGATGCCGGTGCCGTAGTTCGTCACGACGTTGAGAACGGCGGCGCTCGCCGAGCTCGACGCTGCGGCGGCGGCGGAGGCAGTGGCCGACGAGGCGCCTGAGCTGGCCGGGGAGCTACCAGTCGCGGAGGCCGAGGCAGACGACGCGGCACCGCCGGTGCTGGATGCCGTGGCGGATGCGGACGCGGAGGACGAGCTGGACAGGCCGGACGACGCGTTCTTGCTCCCGCATATCACGGAGCGGCAGGCTGTCGTGCCAGCCAGGTCGTCATTGTGGGCATCGACGCAGTTAGCGATCCATTGGCCACAGACGAAGGATGGGAGAGTCTGGTCATAGTCGGAGATGTTGGGCGAGGCGCCGCCAGTGCAGGTGCAGGTGTAGTTGAGGGTGTTCTGTGTGGGATGCGTCAGACTCATGTTCAGCTAGGACGCGCGGCCGCGTCTGATGGGCCACGGAGATCGCTTACCGCGTCGCAGTTGTTCGGGTAGGCCTGTCCGCCACAGATCTGCGGGCACGAGTTCTGCTGCGCGCGACACCATGCCAGGCGCAGGTCGTAGCTCACGCCGTTGGGGTCGATGGTGAGGGGGCCGGAAGTGGAGTAGTTCTGCGCGCTCACGAGGCCGGTGAGGGCCGTGGCGGCGAGGAGGAGGGTGGACTAGAACATGCTGTTGGCGCGGGTGGTGTTGATGGCAATCGATGTGGAGTCTGTTGAGGTGTCTGTTAGATCAACGTCTCACAGGCAGCGGCAAGGTAGGTAAGCTCACTTGGTTACTGCTCTTGGGGCTTCTGTAGCAATGTGTGCGTTCAGAGTCTCGGTGCTGGATGATGGCGAAGATGTGTGGGAGTGCGGAAGAGGTGTTTGCGATGGCGGGCAGGTATCTACATGCAAAACATAGAGGCAGGCAGGAGCATTGGCCAGTTGCTTGGCGCCTCTAGTCCGAACTCTCACCATTTGATAGTGCACCTGCGCCACCACTTTCCTGCAGATACAGTAAGGCCGTGAAGGGATACCTCCGTACACGCTGAACATTCGTCTACGGCAGACATCATGCTCATCGTCAAGGCCTTGATCCTGAGGCCCATGAGCTGTCAGCATCGCAGCGAGTGCAGGGCAACTCGGAGCAAACCGTCGCGTAGCGGATTGTATCGCGGCCGCGGTACAGCCGCGTAATCTAGATCTGGTTGGCAAGGGCCAATGCGGCTCAACTGCTCCGAGGTTCCACCTCTTACGCCTCAGTGCTCCTCGGACTGGAATGCTCCAACAACCTACCGGCCTCGACGAGTATGTACGTCCCTCTCCGGCCTAGTGTCAATTGCCAATACACGCTGCCTCCCGCCTAGTGCACGTAAGAAGGGGAGACGGAAAATCCATTATCGACACTACTGCCGTTGCCCGCGTAACGGCGCCCTGACATGACTCAGATGTCTTCATCTCCACTAGGTCCAT
This sequence comes from Teratosphaeriaceae sp. CCFEE 6253, assembly GCA_033119285.1. NCBI lineage: Eukaryota > Fungi > Ascomycota > Dothideomycetes > Mycosphaerellales > Teratosphaeriaceae > Teratosphaeriaceae sp. CCFEE 6253. The sequence goes on from JAWDJV010009468.1 coordinate 10,421, forward strand.
GCACTTGCCTTGAACTGTGTCTGTGCCTGCCTTCCAGACTTGTGACGAAGCGAGCGCCAAGCGGAGCAGGCGTAGAATTACACCCTCTGCGTGTATGCGACGCCGGCCATTGATTCACGATGACTCGGAAATGTGTTCTTGCAACCTGCCAGCTCAATCAGTGGGTTCTGGACTACGACAACAACCGCGATCGGATCATCGAAGCGATCAAGGCTGCAAAAGCGGCACATGCCACCCTGATACTCACGCCAGAACTGTGCATCCCCGGCTACGGACTGCTCGACCACTGGCTGGAGAACGACGTCTACACCAACTCGTGGGAGATCGCTGCTGAGATCATCGCCCACCCGGACTGCCAGGACATCATCATCGATCTCGGTCTACCAGTCCAGCACAGAGGGTGCAGCTATAACGCCCGTCTCATCGCACTGAATGGTGAAGTACTGGCTGTCCGGCCGAAGCTGGACTTGTGTAACGATGGGAACTTCCGCGAGATGAGATACTTCACGCCTTGGCCACGGGGACGTGTAGACGAGTATGCGCTGCCAGACGTGATACGGGCGCTGCGAGGCAAGCAGCAAAGCTGCCAGATTGGCGAGTGTGTAATCGAGACTCTCGATAGCAGCTTTGCTTCCGAGACATGCGAGGAGCTGTGGACGCCCAATTCACCCCACTCGCTTTATAGTCTGGCTGGTGTCGAGATCGTCCTCAACTCGAGCGGGAGTCACCATGAGCTGCGCAAGCTGGACGCACGTATCAACCTCATCAAGGACGCTACGGCGAAGACGGGAGGGGTCTATCTCTACTCAAATCAGCGTGGCTGCGACGGCGACAGGCTTTACTACGACGGCTGCGCTTTGATCATGAGCAATGGCGAGGTACTGGCGCAAGGCTCGCAATTCTCGCTGAGGGACGTCGAGGTGCAGACCGCTGTTGTCGATCTCGACACGATCTGGCCCAATCGGACATCGAGGAGCAGAGGCATGCAAGCGAACGAGCCGAGTGTCCAGGCGCTGAAGCGCATCCATGTGGACTTCAAGCTATGTCACCCAGCCCTCACAATCATGACACGTCCGACCGAATCTCGTGAGCCACGGTATCACCTACCGGTCGAGGAGATTGCTCTGGGTCCCGCATGTTGGATGTGGGACTACCTGAGACGATCAAGAGCGTCGGGGTTTCTGGTACCGCTGAGTGGTGGCATCGATAGCTGCGCCACTGCGACAATCGTGTATAGCATGTGTCGCTTGGTGGTGTCTGAGATGCAAGCAGGCAACGAGGTGGTATTAGTGGATGCCGAGCGTCTGTATGGCGATGGTTTCTCGACGGAGATCACTGCCAAGCAGCTTTGCAACAAGATTTTCGCCACAGTGTTCATGGGCATGAAGCAGCAATCGTCGAAAGAGACTCGGACTAGAGCGAAGGAGCTCGCTGAGGCAATCGGGTCACATCACATCGATACCAACATCGACACCATGGTGCAGTCACTGCATTCTCTTGTAGCTGATACGCTTGGCTTCGAGCCCAAATTCAAAGTCCACGGCGGCACGCAGTCCGAGAATCTGGCTCTCCAGAACTTCCAGTCCCGCTCCCGGATGGTCCTAGCCTACGCTCTCGGCCAACTCATCCCCCACTCGCGTGGCGGCGCTGGCGGCCTCCTGATCCTCGGCTCTGCCAACGTCGACGAATGCCTGCGCGGCTACCTAACCAAATACGACTGCTCCTCTGCCGACATCAACCCCATCGGCGGCATCTCCAAGACCGACCTCAAACGCTTCATCGCCTGGGCCGAGACGGCCTTCGCCCTGCCCATCCTGCAGCAGTTCCTCACCGCGGTCCCCACCGCCGAGCTCGAGCCCATCACCGCCTCGTACGTGCAGAGCGACGAGGCGGACATGGGCTTCACCTACGACGAGCTCTCCGTGCTCGGCCGCCTGCGCAAGACCTGCAAGCTGGGGACCGTGGGCATGTTCGAGCACCTGGTCGCGGCGTGGAGCGGGCGGATGCCGCCGCGGGACGTGTATAGGAAGGTGCGGGACTTTATGTACTATTATGCGGTGAACCGGCACAAGATGACGACGATGACGCCCGGGTTGTATCTGGAGAGCTATACGCCGGACGACAACCGGTTTGATCTGAGGCCGTTCTTGTACCCGCGGTTCACATTTGAGCATCGGATTATCGAGAATCTGCTGAAGAAGGTGAGCCTGCCCCGCAATGCTTGTGGCAGAGATCTTGCTAACTTCGTGTAGATGGAGGAAGGCGATGCTGGTCCCGACGGTGCCTGAAGCCCAGCCTTCTGCCACTCTCGACCAAGCGCCTCAAGCATCCTGCTGTCCGAACGAGGACCACACAACGACAGACACACGGCCACAACGTGGCGGGACGCTGACAATGGCTGGCGTGGCACATGGCCTCACGCCGCAGCGGGTGTGGTGGCACGCTGGTGCGCGAGCTGCGGTGTACCTGCATGCTGGCTGCAAGGGCGTTGTCCCGAGCACGTGAGCAGGCCGCCTGCGTTGGCCGAATGTGTCGTTGCGTTGCTGGGGCAGCATACACCCTGAGGGTGTACAGTAAGCTTTGGGTCATCACAGGTGGAGAGGGTGCGCTGGGAGGTGACTTGGCATGCTCGACTTGGCAGTCGCCTGAACGCTGCTTTGACTCTCGAAGCTTCCCGACAGGTAGACATTGGCCTGCTCGTAGCTCCGTCGATGAACGCGGTGGTTGCTCAAGATCGACAGCATTTCTACGGGCAGCGGCGTGGATCCTGATCCGCGGGCCAGTAAGTGTCAAAGCATGGAACGACGTCTGATCCCGGACTCAAGCCTCACTATTGATATAGAGCTTTCTGCTTGTCACCTGAAATCTGCTGTTCACGGACTCGCTCGGACAATGGTGATGCGTCGATGCTGTCTCGTCCCAATAATGCCGATCCAGGTCGTTCAAGGTGCGCACGTATGACTCCGCCCCCGGTAAAACCCCAGCAATAGATGAGACCAGTCGACGTGAGCATGTCGAGAGGCGAGTTTGTCTTACAACGCCTCAACGGCTCGGGACACGTCCCACTGCCCGCCATTGGCTAGGCATGATCAACGTATCGATCTCGCCGCAGTCCCCGTGGCGCAGCCAGCCCTACCGAGTCACTGGCAGGGTAGACGGTAGATCGACAGGCTTGACGGCTCAGCTTCGCGACTCCTGAGGATCTAGCTCGTGATCATGGCCAGCACGGTAACCAGGTCCGCTGGGTCGTAATGCGTCCGAACGACAGGGGAGACGACAGCCCAAGTCGGCGCTAATGCACCGGGATGAAGCCCGCAGGCCAGGTCTGCACACGTCAACAAGGTCGCGAGGCGGCGAGCGCTATTCCGGAGAACCTGTCGTGGTGCTAATTACTCGGGACCGACGCCGTGAGACGTGTTGTCGCGCCTCAAAGAAAGCATATCGAAGTCAAGCTCGCGTTGACAGTCGGAGACTTGAAGTGTAGCACGAACGTGGCTTGGCGTCGGCATCGGCCCCCAGTCAGCCTGCACGGGAGCACCTCAAGCAGCGGACAGCACGACCTGCGCTTCCTCTGCGCAACACACACGGCCCAACACGAACACTACACGCCGCTCGCACACCTACGAACCCCGCCAAACACCACCGACAGCCTCGACCGGCAACGGTCGCGCAGTCGCTGACCTTCGCACACGCGCTTGGACGTCATCGCCCGGAAGCTCGACCGCCCACGAACACGACTCCGACGCCTTCCATATGCGCTTAGTGGGCCGGCGATGACCATTGGGGATTGCCTCGCACGTTGACGGCCGCCTCATGGAGCGATGGCATCCAGCGACGACTCCCCCGTCACCATGACTGCCAATCTAGACGGGCCACTGGACCCCCACGACTTCTTCGCCTACCCCCAGCATCGCGCTCCGCCGCTTGTCGAGCCCAGTGGCGCGCCATTGTCGCATCTCCGACCGGATGGGGAGAGTGAGCAGCCGGCGGGAGCGAGCCGGTCGTTTGGCCGTACGCCCGTAAGGAAACAGCTCCGCGCGGTCACGGATCCGGTTGTTGGTGCGAATCAAGCCCTGAATAGCGTGCGCTCGAACCCAGTGCTGCTTCCGTCCAGGGGAATAGGATCAGTAAAGAACATTGCGAATAAGTTTGATCAGGGTGCGGCAGCTGCGGGGGCCCCTCCTGCGCTCAGAGTGCAAACGACGCAGGAGAGGTATCGAAGACCAGTACCAGGCAAGAGCGCGACGCCGAGATCACCGGTTGGCGCACAGGGCACGAAGAGCGAGTCGGGCATGGTCAAGCTGCAGAAGAGACGGCCGAGTCAGCCAATCTTGCCCCAGAGGTCGACGGCTACCTCGTTTGAAACGTCCGGCTCCTTCTCCTCGAATGCAACAATTACCAGCGTAAAGAGCCAGCCGCAGTCTGCTACGGCGCAGAGAAATGCGAACAGCACAATGAAGACACAGCCATACGCAACTGCGAAACCACCGCTTTTTGGTGAGCTGACAGCCGATGGATGGCATGGCAACTTCGAGCTTGCGAGCTACGGGCCGATGGGAACGCTACAATTGGTCCCCCGAAGGCAGAGTGAAAGCAGCATGTCGCTCGGGCACGGCAGGAGCCAGTCACACCAAGATGTCTCGCGAACACAGCTTTCACCACCCGCTAAGCAGAAGCTGCACCACAAACGGAGCCGAAGCGAGATGGATGCCTTCCCGCCGCAACTTGCCCCCAGTATGCCGAACCTGAACGGCCACCTCATACCGGAATTGTATCCTACCCCGCCAAACTCCGGCACCCGAAACGCGCTGCGCAAAGATTCGCCTACTTCTCGAATACCTGTCAGCAGCCGACGCCAATCGCAGGACTCCAGCAATGCATCGGATCCTTACTCCAGATCAGCATCGGCCATGTCGAGCGGCAGAGGAGATCGGAACCGGCTGTCGAAGTCGCCCACGCGGATGAAGCCTCCGGTCCTCAAAGAAAATACCACGCCAAACGCAATCCCGCGAAACAGGTATCAGCCGCCACCTGTGAATACGCAATCAAACCAGACGCTGTCCGCGAAGATCGTTGCGCCGCCGCCAAAGACCTCACCACCACTCCGCTCATCACGGCCTAGACAGCCAGTGAGCGCCGCCACTACCTCCGCCAGCCGCGCAAGAGCTGCCGAGCGCTTCCAGAGTCCCTCCATTGCGCGAGATGCGCGACGGCCGAGCGAGCAATGGCTTGGCAAGCCGTATGATCCGCAGAAGGAGAAGACGAGGCGAAAGATCCCAGAGCTTGGCAAAGTGGACTTCGCCGAGCGGAGGGCACGGATACAGAAAGCTATCTCGCGAAACTTGGAGGAGGTCACCTCGCAAGAGAACCTGAAGAGCCAATCTGGCCGGCCTGTGGAAGACAGCGAGGCGACGGTGGCTGGCGCAGAGAGCGAAGCGCTCAATAGCGTGGATGCGCATCAGGCCGAGGAGCTTGACCGAGAGACTGCGGCGCTGGACTTTGCCCCAGTACCGCTACACGAGGGCCGGGGTCGAGGTCTCAGTGTAGACACGCAGGCGTTGCCCGATCATGCACATCGTGAGCCGGAGCCCACTACGGCAGTGACCGAGGCGACCGAGTTCGAAGTCGACGAGAGCCCGGTACTGGGCAGAGCAGCAGAGCAGCGATCTGCAGCGGAACAGGCCGGCGAGTCTGCCATCATCGAGTCGCCGGAAGAGCCGACCATGCTGCTCCCTGCGGTGGCGTATCGGCGGCCCTCTGCACGGCCTGCTACACCCCCGTCAAGGCCGCTGGACTCCCCAGAGGCAGATCAAGTGCAGAGTCCGAGCATGCTCGACCACATCCGGCGCATGCGCGAACGAAGTACATCGTCACGCAGCAGACCCGACACGGATTTCGCGGAAGACAGTCCGTCCGCCGAGGATAGCCCGAGTGATATTGAGGATAGATGGGGGCTGGGACACAAGTCGGCTGGTGCCGATCAAGGCTCGATCAGGATCATGCTGGACGACGATCCGACGATCACGCAGAAAGCAGCGCCGTCGAAGCACGTCGCGGTTGAGACTCGAGAGGTGGCCGAGGCGCCGGAGACACCAAGCCCACTCGACTTCGATCACCGCGCGTTCACCGAGAACGGGTACACCGACTCACCTGTTGACGGCGAGGCGGCGCTTCCAGACGGCATGATCGATGTCACGCCGCGCAAGCAGCAGCAGCGAGACGACACGCTCAAGCCTGCGACGTATCATCAGGCTACAGTGGCCTTCACAGCCACTAGCGACTCCTTGGAGACTGACAGCGCCCTCGCGCGTGCACTGGACAAGTATCAGACTACGGGCGAGGTGACCCCGGAGATGCTGCAGTACATTCAGAATCGCAGTGTGGACCTGCAGCGTCTCTCGGCAAATGGCGGCTCGGATGCGCTGATGGTGCAGAACCTATTGGACAGTATGCTTGATGTCCGGTATGCACAGGATAGTGCACAGGGTGCGCTGCACGAGCAAGCCGGAGAGACGCTGCAGCCTACGCAGTACGGCCTAACTCTTGTCACGCCCGATACGCCGCCGGATGCTTCGATGGCCACGGGCACCGCTGTTGTGTTTGCCAACGACGCATACAATGACACCTTGCCAGATGACGAGGAGATCGACTTTCAAGAGAAGATTCGGAAGGCGGACGAAGAGTGGGAAAGGCAGCAGCGTGGAGAGAGCAGTGCTGTGCTCGGCGCAAGTGTAGGCGATGATGCACCACCGCCACCACCAAAGGACTTTGGCTACACGCCGCGATCAAGTGTGGGACCCAACAGCGCGATCTTCCCGCCTGCAAACTTCGCGGATGGTCTGCGCATCTCAACTGCTGCAGATACGATTCCGGAGATCCTGGCTGCCGGGGAAAGTGTTGCATCGACACCTGCGACTGAGCATCTGAGCCCGCCGAAGCCCGCTCCTCCGCACCCTGCACACGCTCCGCCTCCGCCGCCACCCGGTCTGACGTCGCCGACGAGCTCACGCTTGCCGTTTGGTATGGCTGAGGCGTCTCAGCCACCAGCATCCTATTCCGACCGGGAGTCCAATGAGCTGTCGCCGAGGGTACGCAAGAACCTATGGGGACCTTCGGGCTCCTCGAGGCCCTCAGTCGACAGCCAGCGAGCTCCGCCTCCATCCCTGCCTGGCGCGCAGTCCATGTCTTCCTTTGCAGATTCCACCCGGCATAGCTCGATGGAGCGTGAATCGGACAGCCAGACCCAGCTGATCAAGACGACGTCCCCTGGCCCGGAGCACAAGCGGCTGATGAAGCGCAAGCACACTATCAAGGAGCTCCTGGATACGGAGAACAGCTATCACCAGGACCTGAAGATCATAGAAGATATTTACAAGGCGACTGTCGGCGATCTGGTCACACCAGAGGACACCAAGACCCTGTTCGGCAACTGCGACGAGATCGAACGCTTCTCACTTGTATTCTACGACGAGCTGCGGAAGGCGGTCGCGTCGATCTACGTGCCCGCGAAGCAGATGCGTTGGGCGAACAAGCGTGGGAGCTACTCCACGACGCAGAGTGACGGTACCGGTCAGACGTCTATGGCGAGCGCTGACAGCATCGATGAAGAGCGAGATCGCGGGACGACGGTGGGCCAGTGCTTCCTCACGAATCTGCAGCGAATGGACCAGGTGTATGGTGCCTACTTGAGGAATCACGATGCGGCGAACCAGCGGCTCACAGCCCTGAAGAACACGCCGACGGTGAAGTGCTGGCTCGATGAGTGCCATAACAATGCTAGCGACATTACATCGGCGTGGGATCTCGACTCGTTGCTGGTCAAGCCGACGCAAAGGGTGGCGAAGTACCCGCTCATACTTCAACAGTTGCTGGAAGCTACGTCGCCCAATCACCCAGACTACGAGGCCCTCAAGACTGCTACAAAGGACTCCGTTGGCATGCTTACGCGGATCAATGAGGCGAAAAAGCGTGCAGAGCTCGTGGACCAGATCATAAATCGCAAGGGCAAGGACACCGATGTGCGAAGCGGCATTGCGAAGGCCTTCGGACGGCGAACGGAGAAGCTCAAGGAGCGCGTCGGTATTGCCGAGGCGTTCCAAGATACCGAGTTCGATGAGCTGTCGCACAAGTTCGGCGGGCACTTCATTCGCCTGCAGATATGTATGAGGGATGTGCAGGACTATCTGCATCGGATTGATAAGGCTATGGAGCAGATCAACAACACTGCTGCTGCGCTGGACCTGTACACGGACGTGGCGCCCAGCAGTCTGCCGGAGATCGAAAGCAAATGGCGGCGGTACGGGCAGACTATCAGGGAGATCTCGGCCATCGCGTTCCCGGAGCACAAGGCTATGGTGCACAAGCGGGTCATCCAGCCCATGATCACTTGCATCAAGCTGCACGATGGGCCGCAGAATGCGATCAACAAGCGCAAGAAGCGGATCGTGGACTACGCGAAATGCAAGGCCATTGAGAAGCGGGGGGAGAAGCCCGACAAGAAGGTCGTCGCCGAATCGGAGATGTACGAGGCGCTCAACGATCAGCTCAAGATCGATTTGCCGAAGCTTTACACGCTGACGGCGAACCTGGTACAAGGGTGTTTGACTTGCTTCCTGGACATCCAGCTCACGTGGTACAAGATGTGGGAGCGGAAGGTCGGGCCTTTGCTGGATGCCTCGGAGATCCCGTCGAGCATACAGCAGATTGAGCCTGCGTTCCGGCCGGACTACGACATTGTTAAGAACAGGTTGTTGGAGCTCTCAATCTGCAACGGCGCGTTGTTGGCGGACTCGGCGAACTTCCTCTCGCCCACAAGTACGCTGGTGGGCGACTTTGAGCCTTTGACGCTGAAGCGGCCTTCGACGCTCGATGGGTCGAAGAGGACGCAGTCAATTGGTAGCGAGAGCTCGCCGATACCGCACCTGAACAAAAGACACAGCAGCGGCTACTCTCATGGCGGCTACGATAGCGCACCGCCGATGCCGAACGATGGGCGCATCCGGTCGAACTCATCAATGTCGACGCGAGCCGCGGCGTTGCAGACTCCAGCGTTAGGCGGCCCTGGCAACAGACCTTGGTCGAATTCGAATGCGGGCACCCCGACCTCGTCCTTCTCGGCCAGTCGACCATCAACTGCGAATCACTCCGCCCTCCAATCGTCCGCCTTCCAGATGCCGCGACCTAGCTTGGAGGCCACCGCCAGGAGCCCACGCCCCTTCTCAGGCCAGACATACTTCACCGCGCGGCCGGAGCCCGAACAGCGCTTCTCGGGCCTCTTCTCCTCGGCCCTGCCACCCGAGCTACAAGACCCAAACCGGCCGGCAACGCCCACGCCGGAGCCGAGCGACATGCAAGTCATGTTCGTCTGCGCCAGCCTGTTCGAGTTCAGCATCGACAAGACACGGAAGGAGGCGGGGTACCCGTACCTGACGTATGTGCAGGGCGAGGTGTTTGACGTGGTGGCGCAGAAGGGCGAGCTGTGGCTGGCGAAGAATCAGGACGATGCGGGGAATGCGTTGGGCTGGATCTGGGAGCAGCATTTCGTTATTCTGTCCCAGAATTGATTGGGCTCGGGTCGAGATGGCGTGGCAGCACCTCGGCATTGCTCGACACACCTACGACCATTTGGGGCTGATTGACGATAACAACTTCATACACATGGCGAGCAACGCAGTTTTACTTTGTAGCGGTATGAGCGCACGAGGCTAAGCGCGCTCCTGTACAGCCCAGCGATGGTCACGGCGCATACAGTATCTTGGAAGGGCACTTGGGCAAGCGGGCGGCGTTCGGAGCCAGGGGCTTGAGAGTACGCCTGGATAGATTTAGGGAATGCACACGAGAACTACGTCCGGGGTTTGTAGCGATGAGATGTACATTATGGCTCTAAGGGTTGGCGATCTGAGATACCATGACCAGACAACGTGGCCTCTGTGCTCCGGCTGGGATAATAGCAGTCCTTGGTGTGATTGTTTATGCCGGCTCCAGGGTGCCACTGTTCTCTAGGACGAGGTCCTGAGGATAGCTCATTGGCACCTGAACCGATGTGCACGACCGCGGCATGCTCAAGCTTAGACTCGTTGATTGGATCTGCCAAGTGAATTGCAAGTACGCATATACAGTCCTTTCCGGCGATGTCGATCAACACTAGACACATCATGCTTTCGTCCCGATGGTAATCAACGCCGTCATCGTCCCACTCCACTTCCCGCCCTCATAATTCTCCTCCAGATATCGCTGGAGGGCGGGCTGGATCCGGTCCGCATACGAGCCATGCTGCTCTGCAGACCACAGCCGTCCCACGACAATCTTCACCAGCACCCCCGTCGCCTCAGCAAACTCCCCGGCCTCCACATCCGGCGTGAACCCGTACTCCGACACCCGCACATCCGCAAACCCGGCTACGGTGAGCTTCGCCGGGATCGCGTCCGCGGCTGACCAACCTCTACTGGGGAACAGCTGTCCCGGCGTCGGGAGCTCGGGTGCTTCAGGGATGTACTTTTTGATCGCCGGCTGTGCGATTTGCTCCCACCAGGCGATGGATTTCCAGGATGTGAAGCCCACGATACCGCCGGGCTTGAGCACGCGGTGGGCTTCGCGCAGTGCTTTGTCGTCGTCCTGGCAGAAGAAGATGCCCATGTTGCTGAATACGTGCGTGAAGCTTTCGTCGGGCATGGGGATGGCTTGCTGGTCGATCTTTGTCACCTCTACCCTCTGCCAGGCTCGGTGGTGGAGCCCGGTCGTGTCGTCCTGTTTTAGTCGGGTAGCGTTCAGCATGCTGTCGTCGATATCGCCGGCCACGACACGGCTGAAGTTCGACGATACGCCGCTCGTGGAGGCAAGCTTGAAGAGTTCGGCCAGGAGAATGCCGCCGCCGGTGGCATTGTCCAGCACCTCCAGGCTGCCATTGCACGATTGGATGATCTTGGAGCGACGCAGTAGTTCGGCGGCGGCTGGACCGGTGACCTTCTCGTTGGTCACCACAATGCGTTGATTCGGAGGTACCGTATTCAGGACAGGGGCGGATGTCGAGGCCATGCTGCGAGGAAGGACAAGCTGTATGCTTGGCGAGGAAGTATAAGAGCCATGGGACTCTTATAGACTCCATTCAGCGCGCACACGCCAGTGGAATCCTCGTACAGTACCTTCGCAGCTCAAAGGATTCAGCAGTGGCACGGCAGCGTGCCCTACCTTAGTCATTCGCCCCCGTGACGAAGGAATTCTGTAATTCCCTTCGCCATGGTGGCTTGGTGGTAGCGCTGTCAGTGGCTCACTTACGATGCAGCGGATATGGTCCGATGCGACCGCAAGATCAGAAAGAGCGTTGGAGAGGTGATGTTGAAAGGGACCCTCGGTGACAGAATCCTCGGCCGACGGTCATCCGAGCAAAGCCGAGTGCTTTCCCGCGATTACTAGTGCAGCGAGATAAACTGGAAGCAGATGAAGCAGTGAAGGGGTAAGTGGACCTTCACATCCTCTCCGGAGCAGATACGTTCTGATCGTATGTGTCATTATCGACTTGAACGCTGCACGATCGAAAGCCTCGTACCCTTTCCGTTTTGCCAAGCCATGTCTGTGTATCTATAAAGCCGTTTCGTTCCCTCGTGAGTCGTACAGACCACCCGTCACCGGTGCATCTAGTACCCAGAAGTCCCGTCCGAGGTCCCGCTCGCGCTGAGGGTGGGGTTGATCGACGTGAAGCCGTCCGAGGTCTGGCTGGCGTAGGGGTTTGTCTGGGTGCCCGCGGCGTCAGAGGCGACCAGGTCCGCGACCTTGACATTCACCTCGATGAGTGCCGGGCCAAACAGCGTCGCGGCCGCCACCTCATCCGGGCTCTTCAAGTCGTTCTTGTTGGTGATGGCTGCAATGACCAGGCCGCTCAAGAATTGCGAGCTGGCCGGGAAGCTGGCCTCGAAGTTGGTGTTACCGTTCTCACCACGTGTCACCTCGACGGGGACCGAGAGGGGCAGGTTGACCTGGTTGAGGTAGGTCAGATAGATGCCCTGCGAGGACTGCACGAGGAGGTCGTTGGTGGTCGGCTGGGCTTGCACGGACGAGACGACCTTGGTGATGTTATTGGCGGGAATCGACTGGATGCCCACGAACTTGGCGGTGATGTCCTTGCCGAAGACGAATTCACTGGGGTCCGTGGCCACAGTCAGCGTGTTGAAGAGGGTCCTCCCTACGCCGAAGGGCGGGTTCTGGAAAGAGAAGAGCTGGCTGCAGGAGCCCGGGACGATGTTGTTCTGGACAATGGCGTTGAAGGCAAAGTCGACTGCACCACCGGAGAGGAAAGGCAATTGCGCCGGCGGGAGACCAAGGTAGGTCCTGTAAAAGCCGTTCTGCTCGCCTTCATTTCCAATCGTCAAGCCGACGCCCCTGATGAGCCCGATGTCGCCGTCAAGGCCGAACTGGGTCTGGATGTCAGGGAGAGTGGACAAGACGACGTCCGTAAAAGTCGAGGCGAAGGCGATCGCTTCGTTGAAGGTGCTGGACGGGAAGATGTACTCGCACGGCAGGATCGTCTCGCCGCCGGTGAGTGCCTTGAATGCGCCATTGGCATTGAGCTCGTGGAGCTCCTCATCGGCCAGGTGGACCTTGAGTATCTCGAGGAAAGAAGCGCGATCGCCCGTGATGTCCTTTGTCTCGAACCCAGGCACGTCGTTGGAGATGTTGGTGATCAAAGAAGTGAAAAATGCCACCTCGAACAGTTCGTTGAAGGCAACAAAAGCAAGCTCGTTGATCGATGTGTCGTTCGCACCGCTTTTGGGCGGCGGAGGTGCGTTGGACAGGGTTCCAAGCGCGATGTTCTCAATGTCGTTCAAGACGTCGTCTGAAACGTCAGGGAAGCCATCCTGTAGGGGGAAGTCGAATGGCTTCTGGGCCCCAGAACCCTGTGTGCTGCTCGTAGAGCCGTGCGTGCTCGTGCTGTTGGGAGAACCCTGGGAGGCGCTCGAGGCTGGAGCAGCGGCGGCAATAACGGAAAGGCCCAGAAGGGCGGCGGCAATAGTTGTTGCGCTGTGCATGATGTACGTTGACTCAGGGGAATGGAAGGACACAAAGGAAGCAATGGAATGGAATAGGGAATGAACTGCTGATATGCTGTCTGATGGTTGTACTAGGAGATGAGGAAGGAAGGCTGATCAGTAGAGAGCTCACCGACTATATACGCGTAGCGCCCCCATGTCTGATCACTATCCAAGGCGTATGTGTAACGGACATCTCGTCTTCGTCGTGATGCAGATTTGTGGTTCGCGATGAAGTGAGGTCAGCTCGTGTGAGAAAGGGTGGCTGCTGCGGTACCTAATGAGGAGATGGAGGAGGTCAAAACCGGAAGCATTTGTTTACATGTACCTACATGTACATGTACTGCCTGATTCGCCGAGTCTGCCAAGCACAACTGCTGCCTCAGTGCGAGCTAGCGTGCAATCGACCTCCCATGCAGGCGACACTTCTACCCTCTTCTCGTACGGACACATTCATTTTCATGCTAATGCTGGCTTTAGGACAGCCGTTGGCGCAGGTGCAAGCTATCCTTACAACTCGTCTTGCCGACAGTCGTGTTGGGGCGCGGTCAGCGCGCGACCGTACGGACGTATCCTTCGCAGACATTTAGAAGGAAGCGGTGTCGCCATCGCGCTGATACTGAGCGGCGCAGCTGATAGGTGATACCGAGGGCGAGAACTGTCCACTGCTAAAGCTCCTCACAGCAGCCCTTGATACTCGTCCGTGATGGGGCAGGGGTAAAGTCTGCGCAATGAAGACATAGCCGTAGCACTTGGCCAGAGTACCGAAAGGGGATCACTAAGTATCACTGCTAGCTTCATGATGGGCCCAGGGCCTGGTGCGCCCCCGCTGCGCGGCATTGTGCGAGAACACTCGACGAGACCGGGTCCTGGACCTCCCGGAACCAGAACGACGAACGAGAGCTTAGCCATCCCGGCACGCACAGCCATCTCATCCCGGGCGCTATATCAGTGTACGATGGCCTGGGTTGCACATCAGCGCGCCATGGTGCACGGCTCGTCACCGCTGTCGAATAGCACAAACAGGCGTACGGTGGAAGCTAGTCATATTCAGGCCACTTATTGACACTGGCCGCCCACTGGTTGTGGCAACGAGAGCCGCAGATTACAGCAGCATCATTGAGATAGCCACACTAGCGGACCTCGCGGATGATGCCCTTCATAAGATATTGGCGCTGTGGACTCATCAAAACCGGCGCCTCAGGCTCCTATACTGTTGCAGTTCTGATCGTCGCACGTGGGTTGAGAGTCACATCTGGGGCGTACCTGGGCTGAGCATCACTGTGTCCGCCGAAAGCTGGCTATGCCGTTCACAAATCACCTTTGCACCTCGTCATTTTGATTTACGATCAAGAACATTGCTGACAGTGGAAGATGATTGGCGAGCTGATTGGCATATCGTGCTGATGCTCCGCCGGTGTTCCCGCAGTACTCTTACCTGGACCTCTTTCGCGGCATCTACTCGCACTCATTGTTGGCCACCCAGTTGAGACCATTACCGAATGGAGAGACCGCTTGCGGAGTCACGCTTCCGAGTTGGCGCTATTGTCCTACCAGCGGCTCTCTCGTCAGTATCAATATCTCTTGGGCCGCCGATTTTTGCTATTCTGCAGTATGGCACGCAGCAGCTAGCGATGGGAGAGGACTTGAGCTGCTCGAATCGTGCTCCGCATGAGGAAGTCGCGAAGAGGGAGATAAGTCCAACATTGATCGCGGCAATTCTGCGAGCAGCCGAGAGCGCCATACGCCTACGCTAGATCAAAATTTCACTCTTCTACCACGGTCAACCGGTTTGCCTTTCATAATTGCCTCTAAAACCTCTCCTTCATCCTCGCGCCCACCGTCCTCAAGTTTCCATACACCTTGCCCGGCGGACTGCCCAGTATCAGACTCACAACCGCCTCCCGCGCGACCCCGATATTCTTGAACCCGCCCAGGATATGCACCCGCGTGTCCGCCAGCACGATCCTCGTCCGGCTCGCATTCTCGATCGCGAACTTCGTCTTCCCGTCCTTCCCCGCGATACGTCCCACCGCGCGACCCATGTGCTCACCAGTGAGAGTAGCCTTGACGTCCCGGATCTCGAAAGACTGGATGTACAGATCATCGAGACGGAGAAGGGCGATGGCGTCGTCGAGATCGAAGCCGAGGGTGAAGGCGAGGAGGAAGTCGGCGCCCTTTTGGATCGCGCCGGGGTCGGTGGTGTGCTGTGATGTTCGCAGCTCGACCGTCTTCTTGGGCAGGTTCATGCGGAGTTGGAGGCCGAGGTGCTCGACGAGGGGTGGGTAGATCTTGGGCCAGGAGGCTTTGAGGGGCGTCATGCGGTGCGGCGGGATGCGGATCTTGCGCTCTTCGAGCCGGGCGCGGAGCTTCGTCTCCTTCTCCGGGGCGAAGAGGGTGGTCTCTGGCTCGTCGACGTCGACTTCCATACTGGTCTCTAGTGGTTGGTCGTGTGGCGCATCCCCAGTTGCAGCCTGATTTGTGAGGGTGGTGTCATCCGCAGCAGCCTGTGGCATATCATGTATCGTCTCTTCCCCGGCAAGCGCCTCGGGTGCTCGCTGAAGTGCTGTGGGTGCCGGCATCGTCACTATGGCCGATGGAAAATTGTAGTGGACGCGATGAATTTCGTCGAACTTTTGGCGACCCAGTATGCGGGGTCGGAGTTTATCTTGCTAGCTCCGGGGATAGCTCGGCAGTATCCGAAGTGTCGTCAAAGTTGGAAAGTGCCATCGTACCGTCTTCACCCTGCTACTTCCACAAGGTTGACACTTCCATCCTCTACCGCGCAATGGGAAGAATGATCTAATATGAGCTGGGATGCGTTGATGAATAGTGGACGAGCATTCCATACCGCCATACGCACTCCACCGGCAACGGCGACTGCGAGACCCTTTGTATTGACTGCAGTTCGATCTGCTCGACCATACACCATTCCACTCGATGCTCGCAATCTCACAGCGAGTGCGCGATCATATCATGCTGCAGCCGCGAACACACTTAGCCGATGGGCTGGACCGGCGGCGACAACATCGCCGCGTGGGACGCACGTGCTCCTCGTACAACGGCAGCCGCTACGTCGACCGATAGCTGAGCAGGCTGCGATATGGCGCATCGCAGGGCACAGGCAAATACGAGCTAGAAGTAATACCTCACGGCCAAGCGTGGATAAGGCCGGGGACGCGATCCGTCCGCCAGCGGCGAAGATAAAAGAGGCAGGGCCACCAGACAGCACGACTTCAAAGCTTTACGATCGCCTCCCGCACGTCACCCTGCCTGCGCGGCCCAATAGGGAGGAGCTGCTATCGGCCGCGACAGGCTTCTGGCACCGCCTGCAGATTCGCTTCAAATGGTTCTCTATCCGCTCCGTGCGGCCCTACAACAGCGACGAGATCGGCGCATTCCTGTCCTGGATCTTCTGGGGCCATGTCCTCTGGATTGTGATCGGAACCACCACCTTCGTCAGCCTGGGGATCTATGCTATCAACACCGTCTTCGCTCAAGAGACGCTGGCCGGGTGGGTGGGCAATTATCTGACGAAATCGAGCGGGGTGAAAATTGTGTTTGAGAATGCCATTGTTCCGACATGGCGAGATGGAGTCATTACGTTCAGCAACGTCTTCGTCTCGAGGCGGCCCGGACAGCTGGACAAGCGGGAGCGCAGTGTCAGCAAGGGATCCTCGACCACGGCGGCGGCGGCTGCGGCTCAGGCAGCGCTCGCCGCGGACAGTCGCGCTGTCGAAGACGATGGAAACTACTCCCAGTTCGATGTCACGATTGACAGGGTCAACGTCACCTTGTCTTTCACCAAGTGGTTCAACGGGCGGGGCCTTCTCCACGACGTCGAGGTGCGCGGCGTGCGCGGCGTCCTGGACCGCACGAATGTGCATCGCGTGGAGGGCGCGCCGTGGCGGGATCCGAAGAGCTACCGCCACGAGCACAATCTCGGTGACTTCGAGATTGACAACTTCAAAATGGAGGTCGTGCTTATGACGGTCTATCAGCCAGGCAACTTTCGCCCGTTCACAGTCAGCGTGTATAACTGCGAATTGCCCCGATTGAGGAAGCAGTGGCTGTTCTACGACTTCCTGTCCGCGAACAACATGTCCGGCTCCTTCGACAACTCGCTCTTCACGGTGCATCCGCGGCAGGCGCACGGAGGGAGTATTGACGCTACTCAAGAAGGGCTAGCGGGCCAGCAGCAGTGGAAGAAGCACAGTCGGTTGCGGATCGATGCGCTGAACCTCGACCACCTGAACCGCGGCGTCGAGGGGCCATTTGGCTGGATTCAAGAGGGCAGCGTGGATATCGTGGCAGATGTGCTGATCCCACATGATGAAGATCGTGGCATTACGAAGATGGTCTCGGGCCTGTATGATCAACTCGAAGCGACCGTCACCAGTGCCTCACACCAACTTCCCGGGCAGAAGAAGGAAGGAGAGGACAGTAGCACGATCCAGCACGCGAATGCCGAGAACGAGTCCTTGACCCTCTCACCGCAGGAATTCCCGCACTCACCTCTAAAGACGGCCAACGACGAAGACCAACCCCTTATCCTCGACCTCGTCATCCACCTCAACTCCCCCCGCGCCTCCGTGCCCTTATTCCCGCCCAAACTCTCCTACGTCAACGCCGCTCTCACGCGCCCGCTCGTTGCCTACATCAACGCGCATAGCCAGCACACCTCCATCCCGATCTCCTGCCGCATCATCAAGCAGCGGAGCGAATTCGACGGTAGCTGGACACTCTACGACTGCGGATTGTTAGAGGACTTGAGCCGGGAGACCTACGAGGCATTTGTGCTGGATCTGCGGGATGAGGCGCGCAGGCGGCGAAGGATCCGGAAGGTGGGGGGGTGGGCTGTGGGGTGGGTGGTCAGGGCGTTAGTGCTGGGGTTGGCGGGGCAGCTGGCTTAGGGGTCGCTGGCCTGAGGCAGGGCGTGCTGGGGTATGTATGTGTATTGGGGTCTAGCGAGGCGTTTTGGGCGGCCGTTGGTGTTCATACTGAGGGATCTGTGGGATTGGCCGGGGAGGGGAAGGGGGCCACGCATCTATGGGCCAGGTGTTGGGAGGGACCGTGTTGCGCTGGCACGGATGCCGATCTATACTATACGTAGCGTCTCTGCTCTTGTACTGGGGAGCTATGAGATGGCACGATATATGCGCTGGATGGCCTTCTGGAGCACCTCTTCGGCTCCCTCTCCGTCTAGTGCTTTGATCGCTTGGCGAGAGGCTGCTTGCTTCACTGGCGCCTGACGTCGTCGCGGCGCTCGCGATCACATCTCGTCGCGCCGTCATGTGCTCTGTCACAGGATGCCCTTCATCGACCAGTCCCATGCCGTGTAGGATCGATCGTGCAGTGATCGTGGTTGGTATCAGCCAATCGGAGAGTCGAATCGGCCTCGGCGTCACCGAATCGGCCACTCCCGTAGCGTGTCGGACTTCACGATGCTTGTGCCGTCTCGTCCTCACAGTCGTTTGCATCACATCATCCTGCCACTACACGACTTGCCGGCGCCATTCTTCCGACTCGGTAGGCATCGAGAACGAGCACGGCGATGGGCAACGAATTCCACAGAGTCTCCTCACGGGGTCCATCGTAAAAGGCTGAAGGAGGCTCAGCGAGGCTGACGCGTGTGGCTTCGCACGACCAACTCTGCTTAGGCTGCTTCCTACACAACGAGAAGACTCCCAAGGCGACGCCGGGGCCGTTTGTTTCGGTTCAGCCTCATACTCCATCATGAGGCTTGGAAGCTAATCTGAGGTCTGAGGAATCCATCGACCGGGCTATCTGTTGTACTGGACCTGCTAGGGCTGACCCGTAGCCTCAGTCGGGGCCTCCGGCGGAGTAGGCCTACCGACTTCGGCCTCAGAACGCTATGCCCGGGGCCTCCTCTGACTGCACGACTATCTACAGCGCGGATCGCGGATGCGTTCACTAGCATGCCCCATCGTACACTCTTCATGTTCCGGAGGTAGACCCAGGGCCGGGCAAGGGAGTCTACGAAGACTGTACGATCCCTGCCATTGGCTGGGACGTATTCCTCGCTATGCGGACGCCCTTAGGAGTTTACCTTCCGATACGTAACCACGGTGCTCGTCTTAAGACCGGCTCCCATGCGTATCTGACATGCGGTCCTTTTGTGCGACGGGCCTTCCACGTTCCTATCCTGCCCCCATCTGATCTCGACCCTCAGCTCTCTGTTGGCCTGCACAGCATCCTCAAGCTAAGGGGCCACTCACTGTCTCTACTGACGTCTAAGCCATGGATCCACTCATGCACTAGAATCATAGCGGCCACTGCTCCTTTGGAAGCAACATTTGATATCTCTTGTTGTTCCCGGCCTGCGCGAATACCTACTGGACACTTCGCTGCCTCTTGGAATCATCCATATCATCTCTACTCTACCATCTGTCATTCACCTGGGTCCAGTGGCGATACTTGTACACAGTGCATGAGGACTGGACACGCGGATCAATTGATGCCATGAAAGACCGCAACCCTCGGAACAGATCCAAGGCGAGCACCTGCCATGTCACAAGCCGACTCCGGTTCAGCAGCTTCCGCGGCTTCGCCAGAAGACGACTGGAGCTCCGTGACGGACCCAAACGAACGCCGCAAGATACAGAACCGTATTGCACAACGCAAGTTCCGTATGTCACTCCCGCTGTCAAGGCCCATGCTACGAAGCCTCGGTCGTCGTGCTAATATTGCTGCAGGCGACAAAACCCGTCAACAGAAAGAAGACTCCGAACGCAGCGCCGAGAACGCACGGCAGGCGAGTGGAGCATACCGAACACCCGAGCCCGAGGACCTCGACGCCAGCGAGCCATCGGGCCTACCCTGGGGGAGTGTCTCGCTGCGACATGTCGTGGCGACGAGCAAGGCCAAGGAGCAGAGCTCGCGGGAGACGTCAGTCTACGCTGCGGCGTCGAAGACGGGTGGTAGCTCGAGGTAAGCCGGTACGCTGACTGTCGCGACCCTACGCACTCCTTAGCGGCATGTTGATGGCTTCGGTAGGCTCGGCCTTCATCTCGTGGATCAGTACGCCCGAGGCAGCCCAGCTTGGACGAACTGGAGCCAGGGCGCCTTTCTGTTTGCAGACTATCGGCAGGAACGATAGCAACAGGGCACGGCGTTCCGACGTATTTCCACGAATGCTTGAGCGAGCGCACCTCTTGGCTGCAGGCGGCCGGGCGGATGTGTCGTTAACGTTGGATCTTGCAAGCGTGGGCCGGAGTTAAGGAAGAGCAGATACAGGTTGCAGGCGAACAGTCATTTGCGGCATCAAGGCCCTCAATAGTCGTGGAGAGTGAGTTCTAATGATGGCGTCTGGGCTTGTGCCGTGTTTACTCACAACTTCGCCGAGGATTGTTGCTTCTTCTCGGGCCCTGCTGGGCCAATCTCCTTGAACGTCGTCTAGCCGAACATGTCGAACCTGTCCGCCAAGCCGTGGCTTCGGTCGTTCATGTCCCGGGAATTGCACATCTCGAGCGCCGCAATGCGGGCGCATTGTCGTCTGTTGTTGGTGTTGGCTGCAACTGACCACTCAGAGCGTCTAAATCAAGGTTCACAACCACACAGGCTTGGTGGCGGATGATCCCGCGGCGCGACTTCACGTCTCCCGCACCACCTCCTCCACCACCTCCTCGCAAGATTCCCGTGCAGTGCCCGCACCGTCCTCCGCAGGTGGCGTACTTCGTTCGATGGCGATGCTCCTCGTCTCTTCCCCGTCCCGGCCCAGATACCAACCTGGAAATGACCGGGTCTACCCCACCGCATCGACGACCCGTCCACCCCCAGAGGTCAGCAAGGCGGTCACCGGCGCAGCTACGAAAGATCACATGAACACAGCTCTCATTGCCTCTAAGCGATTCGACAACAATCACTCCTCAGTGCTCTAGGCGGCCAAGCCATCATTCGATGATCGCTGCAGTCCTTGCTCACCTTCCTGGTCCACCCCAAAGCAGCTTTTACGGGTCATACCGGTCGCGAAAGGGCAGGTCGCCGCTGCTACCTCGCTGCAAATCTGGCTTCGTGTGCTCGGGAAGCCGGCCGTTGTCCACCTACGCCTCCAAGCATTGAGCAGTACTGCGGCAGCCTGAGGCTTCGATGAATGAGGCCCTCTGCAACGACCAACAATTCGCCGTGTATGCTGCCGAGCCGTGATCCACCAGCCAGAAGCAAATCTCGACCATTCGTAGCCTCTCGATCAGGTCGGACCGCAAGAGCTGGTCTCTTAGACGCCAACTCAAGATGTCCCCTTCATATCGGCGACCTCCACTTCTATCGGGCGCGTAGGTAGGTTACATGCGGTGAGTACGACTTCATTTCCTTGACCAGAGTATCGGTATAGCGGCAGTAGCCTTCTCGATATCATGCTCAACTGCGTCGACTTCGTTCATGCCAAGACTCTCCCGCTCGGCTACAGAGATGCGGCGTTGTGGAATACACTTTCAGCTAAAGACGCTCTCATGTTGCCAGTCGATGTCGTCGTTTACCACCTTTGTTGTTGTAGTTGGCTGAGTAGCCGTCCGTTCACATGTCAAGACACAGCACTCCGACCTTCGGCCTTCGGAAGCTCACGCTTCAGGATCGAATGCCGGTCACCACCAGGAGTGGCCGGGCCAGAGACCAGCGGGCAGGGCTAGTACCACCATCAAGTACATCGGGCATGCAATCTGGAAGGCAACAGGCTTCTCGCGCCGGCCCATCGAGGGTGGTAGCAGGGCCTTCCCGCACCGGCCGCCAGCAGGCAGCGACGGCCTTCCCAGCGGCGAGCTCTCCTCCTGGCGATAGCAGCGACGACGACTCTGATGAAGCGGATCCAGATGAGGACCAGGCGCAAGACACTACAGGCCAGCCGGCTAATGCGCAGAATGTCATTCGGCAACGTCAAGCCAGGATCTACGAGGCCCTGTCCGCGTTCAATGAGGATGGGTTGTCACCACGTGGGTTTGCTGCGACCACCCAGACCAATCTGACGCCTGCGACTCAGCTGGCGCGCTACCTGGCCGGCGCGCTCACCAGGCTGGTACGCGACGACGACGATCTCGCCACTCTGCAGGCTTTCATCCGCGTCCCAGGCCCTCAGTGGTCTGCCCAGCTGGCCCAGAATCTGAACCGACGACGAGTCACCATCATGCAAGGGTTGCAGGACAGTGCGGCCGGCACCGGCGGACAAGACGTCGTGCGGACGATCGAGGCCTTCCGCGAGATCTTCAACACCATCGATGACACCCGTCGGGACTACTTCGAGCACGGCATGGATGTCCTCTATCGGAGACAGCTCGCCAGTCTCTTGGTGACCACACTCGGCTACATCGTCGCGAACAACGATGACATCTATCTTGCCACTGACCGGCCAGCATACGCCGGTGAAGCGACTCGCAATGAGCGCAGGCTGTTCTCCTGCTTCATGGCGGAGCAGAGTCAGCCGGCAGAGTTCCTGAATGTGTTGAAGAGGGCCGGGCCGCATCTGGCACATGAGGGTGGACGCATACGAGCGATACATGCACGAGTCCAGCAGTACGTCGTTGGCGGGCTTCCAGGCGGTGTGGATTCTTTGAGGCTACAATGGATGGCGGCGAATCTGGGTGAAGTGGCAAGATGTAAGTGCGCCATCGTCTGCAGTGTGCCCAAACTAAGCGATGTGCTGACCGGCTTGCTCGGCAGTGTTGGGTGCTTGACTCAATCCTGGCCCTGGCAGTCAAGTCGCGGTTCATTACGGAAAGTCAAAGAGGGCGGTGGTGGCATCGGAGGCATGCACTGTTTCATTTGTGACATTTCTTGATCACCTAATACCTTCATGATGTGTTGCTCGTATGTACACGGCGCTCTCAGGAGCTGGACTGCGCAGTGTTGGAAACATAGCAGCACGGGTCACCCTGGCTCCATCATCCCATGACGGCTATTTGCCGTCAGAATCGTGGCCGGGTGGGGCATGCATCATCGCAGCTGCGGGCAATTCGATCGGCTCCTCAGACGAGGCAATTGCAGATCTGTGCCACTCTACGCGAGTCGGGCTCGTGCCACAGCCGCATGCACCCGAGTACGGGAAGAAACGATGGCTTATCCCGCGTTGCGCGCCGTGAACCCAGTGCAGTGAACGCTTGTCAGTTCCGCGTTTGGCTCCAGCGGCGTCGTTATGCCCGGTCATCATTGTAGACGCTCACTGGGCCTCAGGTGTCCTCTTGCTCCTGCGCTGGTGCGGCCACACTCGGTACACCGTCCCCATGAGTCTCCAACTCAGGCTTCTTGAACCGGCCTTGCATCCAACATCGGTACATTTTGAGCTTTCGCTGCCTGTTGACCAGCATCCGTCTGTCGACCGCCAGATCCACGACTTCATAGCATGGCTCTCCCGCGGCCTCCTTAGCATCATCACTGCCACTCGCTTTCTCCGCGTGACCCGACCAGATCTCCCGCAGCTCCTCTGCATCGAAGAAGTAGACCCGCGTCCCATCGCCACGGACATAGAAGTTCTCGTCCAGATACCGGCCCTTTTTGAACCGCACTTGCGCCAGATCGCCACGCCCGTAGTCGCGGAAGAGCACTTCGCCTCCGGGCTTGAGCAGCGTGAAGATGTTCCGCAGGGCTTGTTTCCATTGATCTGGCGATAGGGCGGAGAAGATGAAGATCATGAGGATCAAGTCCACCGAGCCAGACGTGAGCCCTGGTGGTAGTGCGTCGCTTGCAATGTCCCACACATCCGCTTGCAGTACTGGTGACTCTTGCTCAGTATACGCCGACTGAGCGCGAATGACCTCAATAGCTTTGGCGCTGTAGTCGCAAGCATGCAACCTCAACTCCGGATTGCGATTCATGGCCAGCAGCGGAAAGGCCGTATTGCCCGCCCCAGCGCCAGTCTCCAGGACCGTCACGGCCCCATGACCATCCTTGGTCACCTCGCCCAACACCGGGAACTCCTGGACCAGCCACTTCCGGTCCTTGAAGAAGTTCGCCTGGTTGTTGCCGTAGAACTTGTCCCACCACTTCTCCGGCCTGTCGTTGAAGCGTTGCTTGTCAAAGTCGCTGACCTGGTTGTCACGCTGAAACGACGTCTGCGATTCGATGAATTCGTTGTACTGGGCGTCAACTTCGACGTGGTCCCAGGCGTTGTGGGCGAAGATATCGTCGCCTTCTTCGAGGTAGCGAGTTCCGAATTGGAAGGGATCGCTGCGCTTTTGTGGATTGGCTTCGGACGTTGTGACGGTGGCTGGTTTCCGCACGGGTTCGAAAGTCGCGGGCACACCATATGCGTCTTCGCCTGCGGATGTGGACGTAGATGGTGGCGTCTCCGGGACGATCACATATTCGCGCATGTGCTCCATGCCCTTGGTGAGCTGTTGGCGTGGCTGCCTGGTTCTATTCGGTAACTCTATAGCCATGGCAGGCGTGTCCTCCATCGCATCTGCGTCGGTCATCACTCCCGTTCGATATTCAATGACGATCGGGTTCGAGAAATGGTTGCAGATCTCGAGATGCATCGGACCGTGCCGAGATCTGGGGGCCGAGATCTCCAATGCGGCAGTTGCGCGCTAGCGTGGGAAAGTTGATTCGCGAACCATGAGATCATACCAGGGACGCATCATTGAAGCCGTTCCACTCTCCATGCCATCGACCTTCGAAACAGACACTCACTTGCCATCTCAACATGCCATCGCTCAGACCTTCCGCCACCGCGATCCTCCAATCCTCGACCCGCTCACCTCTCACCTGCCGAACCGCAACCGCATTCCCACCTCGCCAACGAACCCAACAACCACGCCGCAGCTTCACCAACCCCTTCGCGGGCCCGCAATCGCTCCTCGCGACCCGCACCCTCAATTTCCCCAGCAAAGTCGTCTACGAGGTCATCTCCGACGTGGCGAGCTACAGCACCTTCCTCCCCTACTGCCAATCCTCCACCGTCACCAAGCGCTCGAAACCCGCCCGCGATGGCAAGACGTACCCGGAGGAGGCGAAGCTCGTCATCGGCTTCAACGGCGGGGACGTCACGGAGTCCTTCACGAGCCGGGTATACTGCATCCCGGAGCGGATCGTGGAGGCCGTCAGCGGGCGGACGGACACGAATCTAGGGCCCGAGGAGGTGCCGCATCACTCGGCGCGAGCGGTGGGGGGGGAGGCGGATGCGAGTAGAAAGGACACGGTGATGTCGCATCTGCTCACGCGGTGGACGCTGAATTCGTATCCTTATAAGCCGCCGCCGGGGAGCGCGGTACATCCCGACAGCACGCACGACAACCACAAGGAGACGTCGGAGTTGCCGAGCCAGGAGAAGACGGATGTGACACTGGCAATCGAGTTCCAGTTTGCGAACCCGGTGTATGCGGCGCTGAGCTCGGCGGCGGCGCCGAGGGTGGCGGAGAAGATGATTGATGCGTTTGAGAGGCGGGTGCAGAGTATCATGCACGGCCCCTTTAGTGTTGAGCAAAAGACGAGCCCGCTTGATGGTATATTGAGGCTGAAGAGATAGAAATAGACGAGGGCATGATGTATAAAAACGCCGTCGAAGGCTTGTACAATTTTGAACGAACCATTGATCATCCATGTCCACGCCAGCATACTGCATTCCAACGCCAGCTAATTCACTATCGCGCGTGATCCGTACAGGCTCGACCGCTCGTCCGTCCCATCCTAGTTGTTCTGCTGGCTGTTCAGGATCCTGAGGATGGCCAAGAACAGGTTGATCACGTCCAGGTACAGGCTGATCGCCGCCGCGATCTCCTCCTCGACATGGTAGTGCCGCATGATGAGCTGCGTGTCGACCAGGATGTAGCCGGAGAAGATCAAGGCGCAGACGATGCCGTAGCCCAGCTCGACGCCGGAGGAGTGCGGGAAGAAGGCGGCCATGAAGCCGAAGAGGATCAGGACCCACAGCGCGCCGAAGAGGTACGGCTGCCACGCCGTGAAGTCGTACTTGGATTGGCAGGCGAAGAGCGTGAGGGCGAGGAAGATGCCGAGCGTGAAGACGAGGGCCTGGAGGACAATCCTGCTCTCGTAGAACTGCGTGTCTTGGTCAGCATATACCCTGTGCCACTTGCAGAGATCTCAACGTACGCTTGTGATGACACTGATGCTGTACGCCTCCAGCCCCGTGAAACCTGCCAAGAACACCAGGTTCGTGGGATAGCTCTTCCGCTTCCAGAAGGTCAAGAGCATGAAGCCGATGGCGCCGAACAGGCTGACCCACATCATCCACTGGTTACTCTGGATCCACGTCCGGTAGGGCTTGCTGAAGAAGGAGACGGCGCTCAGGGCGGTGGTGAAGAGGAGCTGGACGGTGAGGATGGAGTAGACCTTGCGGATGAATTGCATGCGGATGGGGAGGGTGGCTTCGGCCTACGGGGCGCGTTAGCAGAGGAGTGGCGTGATGGGGTGGTGGGAGGGGTGGGGAGGGGAGGCGTACGACACTGCCGCCGAACTTGAAGTCATCCGCGACGTTGTCGTCTTCCGTGCGGGCTTCGCCCATCGTGGGCTCGTCCTGGTATGAGGGTGGCGCTTGGCTGTAGCCTGGCGGCGGTGCGGCAGGCGATGGGCCATCGTAGCTGTCGCGCTGAGGCGCTGCTTGGTATGGTGTAGTCACTGCCATGTTGATGCTTCGAGGGTAATGCGAGACGGAGGTTATGTTGGTGGTACGTTGGGGTGGATGCAGGGTGTATATAGGGAAACCTACGTGCATGTGGGTGCGGCAAGGCAAAGTGGGCGATGACGCTGGGCTTTGTTCATCACATGATCTGGGGAAGCGAAGGCGGAACACGCGAGAACATTGAATCTAACCGCTGTCACAATAATAACGTGGATCGAGTAGCGTTGCCAGAAGCCCGTGATGCTGCTATGGGCGTGGATCCGGAGGCAAGTAGTCTATGGCATAGATCTAGGGACCGTCACTGGACTCGGACAACCTCGTCCTGATCGTCCGTCGCCGCCACATTCTAGGCCTCAGTTCTCCACCAGCCATGAACGCGATCCAAGGGTCACCACCTGAGTCGACCGACTAGCGTGTAACAAATCACGTGCGAAGTTCGAGTAGAGCAGCTCTACCAGTCTTCATTGATATTGATAGTTGACTTCGTGCTGGTACGGCTCACCAGCTGCACCCTCGGAATGCGATGGCAGTCGGGTCCGCCCTGCAACGGAGTCCCGTGTACCCGTCCGATCCGCTCCCGTGCCGCCCCACTTTAATCCGGGGTATGTTTTAGGATGTCTCCTCCCACCGTCGCACGCAAGGGAGTTCCACCATGCTGACGGCGGCCCTTCCAATGTTTCTCGGCCATCATCCCGACATCACCTACTAAAGACCGCATGACCGCGAGATGCAGCCGCGAAACAAGCCGCCCAATCTCAAGGATCTCCTCTGGTTCAGCTTGTTTATCGGCGTGACCGCGACCGCTCTGCAGCAGCAGTCGCAGCATGCCTACACCTCACGCACCGCCGTCGACCGGCTCTCGGATGCCGCGGCCGCGTCGCAGGACCGCTGGCGAGCCTCCGCGTCCGACTCGCTGGACGCGCCCGTGAGCGGGCAGCGATTCAAGGACACGCACGCGGAGCACCGCGCGCGGTCCCACTCCCAATCACGCGAAAGGCGTCGGACCTCCGACAACGAGCGCGCCCTTGCGACTTACGCCCCGGCCGGCGGATCCCTCCCGGCCGTCAGGCAACCACCTGCATCCCGGTCATCGGCCACGGCCGGTCTGACCTCGCGACAACCGGCGCGGAACCTGCAGGATTGGAGAGTCGAGGATATAGTACTCCTGGCGACTGTTGATGGGAAGCTTCACGCGAGAGATAGGACGACGGGGGCGGCGAGGTGGCAGTTGGAGGTGGACACGCCGATGGTGGAGACGACGTACCACAGGCAGAATAGGAGTGTGGACGAGCATGGCTTGGAGGTGGATGATCCGATCTGGATCGTGGAGCCGAGTCAAGATGGGAGTATCTACGTCTATGTGCCCGGGTCTGGACTGGGCATGCAGAGGCTGGGCTACACCGTAAAGGAGCTGGCGGACTTGGCACCGTATGCTGGAGATGGCCACCCGGCCGTTGCCTACACTGCAGAGAAGAAGAACACGCTCTACACGATCGATGCGGGTACGGGGAATATCCTGAAAGTTTTCAGCTCGGCTGGTGCCATAACGAACGATGACCGCAGCTGTCGCAAGGTCAACCCGCTTGAAAGCCTGGACGAAGACGACGAAGGGTGTGAGCCGATTGGGACACTGTTGCTAGGCCGGACCGAGTACACCATTGGCGTTCAGACTCTCGACGGCCAGCCCATCAGCACCATCAGGTACTTCGAGTGGGGTCCCAACAACCGCGATCAGGACCTCAAGAGCAAGTACACGACTACGATGGATCGCAAGTATGTCTATTCCAGGTATGACGGGTCCATCTTCGGTCTCGACCTGGGCACGCACAATGACTACAGCCCCGTGCCAGCCAACAACAAGCCGGTCTACAGGGAGAAGTTCTCTTCACCAGTGGCTCGCGTTTTCGACATTGTGCGACCGTCGGAAGACCCCTCACGCGATGCAGCACTTGTAGTGTTGCCGCAGCCGGTCGGACCAGCTTTGGATGAGCTGAGCACTCTGGATGACGACACACTCGACAACGTGTTTGTCAACTGCACCGAGTCCGGCAGCTGGTATGCCTTGTCCGAGATCAACTACCCAGCCGTCACGGAGGGCGCACAGACGGCACAATGCTACAGCGATGACAGCTTTGGCGTCCCAGTCCTGCCCATGTCGAAGTCGTATCGCGATAGGTTTATGGGCGTGCATCAGCTGTCTCCTGTTGGACATCGGGTTGGTACGCCGATGATCGGTGCTCCGGAGTACCCAGGCATTGAAGCGCCGCCTCCGGAGCCGTCCAATGAGTCCATGGAGCTACTTCCACTGCCGCAATCGAGCTGGCAGGACCAGCTGCCCTCGATTCGGACGCTGCTCCTTACGGTCGTCGTCGCAAGCTTGGCCGTATGCGTCACGCTGTACCGGGACACACTGCGACTGAATGGGCAGAAGGGACAGCCAGTACCGGAGATGGTTGGCGCGATCTTGGAGATGCCCACTGCTCCTTCTACAGTTGTCCGGCCTCAGACTCCACCGATGATCCGGGAGGCAGAGCCGGCAGAGGAGGTTATCTTGTCCGTCCCTGAAGACAAGGCGAACGGCACGTCGGAAGACTCACCCAAGGCGGACCTTGGGCTCGACCGTGCCGAGAGTGGTGAGGCAGTCGATGAGGATGACGACGAGGGGCGGGATGCCAAAGAAGCGAAAGGGAGGCACAAGCGCGGCAAGCGCGGCGGACGCAAACAGAAGGAGAAGGAGCAAGCCGCTGCCGACAAGAAGGCAACGCGCAAGCCATCACAGGTGCCGCAACCGGCGGAGATCATCAGTGTCACGGCTTCCGAAAGCCCGGATGTGACGGGCCCACTGCAGATCAACAGCCTGGTTGTCCACAAAGACAAGCTGATCGGCCAAGGTAGCAGCGGCACGCTCGTCTTCGAGGGCTCGTTCGAGGGTCGCGACGTGGCTGTCAAGCGGATGCTCTCCCAGCACTACGAGCTTGCATTGCAGGAAGTGTCGTTCCTCCAGCAGAGCGATGATCATCCCAACGTGGTTAGGTACTTCTGTCAGCAGAAAGATGATCATTTCTTATACATTGCCGTCGAGCTATGCCAGGCGTCGCTCTACGACGTCTGGGACGCCGACCGAGCCAAGACGGAGGAGCGGCAGCTGCAGCTGCGGAGCCTGAAGCTGGCCATCCAACAAGACACTCCGCGAGCGCTGCAGCAATTGGCGGCGGGACTGTTCCACCTACACAACCTGCGCATCATCCACCGCGACATCAAGCCGCAGAACATACTCGTGGCATACCCGAAGCGTGGGCAGAGCGCGGGACCCCGGCTAGTCATTTCCGACTTCGGCCTGGGCAAGAACCTCCCCGAGAACATGAGCACGATCAACGACGCCACCATCAACGCCGGCACGACCGGCTGGAAAGCGCCCGAGCTGATCACGCAGCCCAAGGACTCCGACAGCCGGCACAGCCAGCCCACCTCGCACACGGAGAGCGCGGGCGGCGCGGCCGGCGCCGGCGGCATCAAGCGCGCCGCCGACATCTTCTCCCTCGGCTGCCTCTTCTTCTGGGTCCTGACCAACGGCGAGCACCCGTACGAGGACGACTCCGGCTGGACCGGGCTGCGCGAGCTGAACATCAAGCGCGACCGGAAGAGCCTGGCGGTGCTGGCGCGCTGGCAGGACGCCCACGAGCCCATGCAGCTCATCGAGTGGATGCTGGAGCCCGCGCCGGAGCACCGGCCGACGGCATTACAGGTGCTGAACCATCCGTTCTTCTGGCCGGCGGAGAAGCGGTTGGCGTTCCTCTGCGATGCGAGTGATCATTTCGAGCGCGAGGCTAGGGGGACAGTGGATGAGGATTACGCGGGGGATAGCTGGGATCTTAGTCGGTTGGAGTGCCAGGCTGGGCGTGTCATTGGGGAAGGCGCTCGGGCTGATTTCTTGGGTAAGCTCGACAGAGTGTTTGTGGATACGCTGGGGAAGCAGAGGAAGTACTCCGGGTATCGGTTGCTGGATCTGCTGAGAGCGTTGCGGAACAAGAAGAATCATTACGAGGATATGCCGCTGGACGTCAAGGCGAGGGTGGGCCCGCTGGCGGGTGGGTACCTGAGGTATTGGACGGATCGCTTCCCGTTGTTGCTCATGGCTTGCTATGAGGTGGTGCATGAGCTGGAGCTTGAGAAGAGCGATCGGTTCAAGGGGTACTTTTCGCACGGGCTGTGACGGTCTGCTGGCTGGGCTGGGCTGGGCTTGGTAGCTCTGGGGATCTTTCGATGTCGTAGCTTGCGTGTCTGGCCTTTGTTGCCCGTCTCTACCAAGTCACTGTCTCCGCTACCCAGAAAGGGGAACATCAGTTTTGGACTCCTTGTGTGATGTTGCTGTGGAATCGAACAGCCCCGCCCATCAGCGCGCTGATGACTCCTCGTTGCTTACCACATCAGGCAAGTAGGTACATGTACACCAACCACCCTGACATATATCCGAGCCTGTGAGGCTATAGACATCCACAAAGGCCCAGTAAACCAGCCCATAGCACATCGAGCCTTTCCTTCCGTTGAAGCGCACATAAACACCCATTGAGATGGCAGAGTGAGTCCGCACCACAACATCGCCCCCTCGACAGGCCACCACCACTGACCAGCCAGCACAGTCTGAAGAAGCTCGCCGTCAAGCTCGGAACCGATGGCCCGCACAAGGTCCTTCCGGCGCGACGAATGATCAAGATCCTGTATAACGGCAGCTACATCGTGCAAACCACCGACGCCTCCTACGTCTGGGAGCACCCCTACTACCCGCAGTTCTACGTCCCTTATGCTGCTATAACCACGTCAAAGATTACCGACGGCGAAGCGATCAAGACAGATGATGGCAAGACCATCGGCAAGCAACTCACCCTCACCGTCGGCGACAAGTCCACGAGCAACCTGGTCGCCTTCGACGAAAGCGTCGCCGGCCCCGGCCAGCCCCTCGCGGGTCTAGTCAAGATCGACTACGACAGCATGGACGCCTGGTTCGAAGAAGACACGCCGGTCTACGTCCACCCCAAGGACCCCTTCAAGCGCATCGACATCCTCGCCTCCGCGCGCCCGGTCCGCGTCTTCGTCGACGGGGTCCAGGTGGCCGCGACGAGCACGTCCAGCCATCTGTACGAGGGGGCGCTGCCGTGCCGGTACTACATGCCCTTCACCGCCGTCGACGCCGCGGTGCTGCGGCCGAGCACGACGCGGACGCGCTGTCCGTATAAGGGGGAGGCGGAGTACTACTCGGTCGAGGTCAATGGGAAGCTGCACGAGGACGTCGTGTGGTACTACCGCACGCCGACGCTGGAGAGCGGGCCGATTGTGGGCCTGGTGTGCTTCTACAACGAGAAAGTCGATATCGAGCTCGATGGCGCGATGCTCGAGCGGCCTGAGACGCATTCCGGCAAGAGCAAGCCGAGCGAGAACAAGAAGCCGTCCGCGCTGTGAGGCTTGAGGTTGGTTGTACTGTAGCTGTACTCGAGCACTACCGCAATACTCGCTGGTGCTCCGCCCTCCACATCGACATCCGAGTGAGCCGACTCACGCCTGTCCCTCCACTGCTCCCTCCGCAAGGCTGCCTCTACACGACGTCCGCTCCGAATAAGCACAGGGGGTATGATGCTAGAAAAACTCCACCAAACAAAGTCAACACGGTGTGGTGCCCCAAGTCCATGTCTTCCATATCCATGAGCGGCCATAATCCTAACCTCGCCGAGCCGTAAACCCCAACCCATATCGCCATAACTACGTTG
>JAWDJV010009469.1:0-42518 GCA_033119285.1 Teratosphaeriaceae sp. CCFEE 6253
CTCCACTCGGCGAGCTGCTTCCACCCGTGGACCGTCATGCGCGTGTCGCCGACCATGGCCTGGTAGAACTCGTAGGATAGGGACGAGCTGTCGCGCGTGGCGCCCCTGTGATCGCATCGTATTAGCATCGGGCTGACAGTGGAATCATCCCAAGTCTACTCACCGGTACAGCCCCGGATTGTCCGCGTTGAGTGTGCAGTGCAACCCAGCCGCCAGCAAAGCCGGGAAGGGATGCTCCCGCACATTGCCGCACAGATGCAGCAGCTCGTTCGAGATCGGGCACAGCTCAAGGCAGACATTCTGCTCCTTGTACTTCTCGACCAGCAGCGGGTGCTTGAGCAGCGCGTACCCGTGTCCAATGCGCTTGCAATTCAACAGCAGTGCATCGTACAGATTACTGTTGTCCGGGTTCAGCGAGCCGCCCGTGTCGAGCAATGACTCCCCGGCATGGAACATGAACGGGATGCTGATGTTGAGGCCCTTGCACGTCTCCGTGAAGCCGACCAGCAAGTCCGCGTAGAAGCCGATCGAGTTGGGACGGTCTTCCGCGCCTACCAGATCGAAGCCGCAGATCAGATCCGGGAACTGCAGCTTGAGCTTGATGCAATCGAGGAGCTCTGCTTGCATGCGCGCAGGCGGGATACTTCGAGGCGCGCAGTAGATGATCTTCAATCCGAATGGGAACTTATCGAGCTGGCCTTGCTTCTCCAGCGAGTCGCGCTTCTTCCGGACTTCCTCGCAGATGATCGTCATCTGCGCGCTGTGGTCCAGCTGGCGCGTGCCGTCGTCGGAGGGGATGGACTTGTCCATGAGCATCGGCCGCAGCTCGGCGTACATCACGCGGTCGCGGATCATGCTGTCGATCGCCTGGCCGATGTACCAGCGGTAGACGCTCTCGTAGTTCACCAGGCCTTTGAAGGCGCGGGTGCCTTGGTTGAAGCACGCCCAGGCGCCGTTGTGGGTCTGCCGTGCGTTGTACGCGTTGTGCAGCGTGACGGACATCTTCTCGCGCGCCCAGCACTCGGCATTGTCAAACCCATCTGGGTTCTCCTCGCATCGAATGTGTGCTGGGAAGCTGTCGCGGAAGTCTGCCCATAGCATCCATGGCGAGCTATTGGTGGACTTGACATCAGGATTGTAGTCCGATGAAAAGCAGTCCGCCTTCTTAGTCTCCTTCGGCATCACGTTGAACACTATCTCCGCCGGCCCATAGTCTTGGCTATTGCACAGTGCCCTGGTGGTGCGCACGTGCATGGTCTCGTGCATCGCCGCACTCCCGGCATGCGGCAATAGGACCTCAGGAGGCAGCTCCGAATTGAAGTGGATGTGCAGGTGGCATCCCTTCGGCATGCGATGCGCGATCTCGAAGATCTTGCTCTGGTCGATCCTGGACTTATTGAACAGAAACTGGCCACCCATGTCGCGGGTCTCTGGGGTCGGGACGGCTTCGCTCGGCAGGTTGCCATACAGATCTCTCCTCTCGCTCTCACGGATCCGGAAGATGATGTCTTGTGCCCTGAGCTCGGCATTGGATGCCCGGGCTTGGGCATCGGCGAACCATACGTGGGCCTTCTCCATTGCTAGGAGATCGTGCCTCTTCTCAGTATACTGAGACGAGTCGGCTGCATGTTTGACGTTCTTGTCCAGCAGCGCTTTGGCATCTTCGGGGCTGGGCATTGCAGTCGGTGCACTGTCCATCTTTGCCGATTGAGGCAGTTCCGCCTTCATCGAGACTTTCCTTCGTGATAACGGGAGCGCCGGAAGACCGCACAAAGGACTCTCACTGTCCCCCTTCGCGGGTTGCACGGCTTCTTGGCCTCTTCTCCGTTTCAGCTATTGAAGATTAGCCGTTGAATGGGTCAAAACACCCCTGAGCTGTCTTTGAGGTGCGACGACGATGAAGCCATCGGACGTGCAGTGTTCTCTTGCATATGCTCAATCAATACGTACTTTGCTTTTGAGCATGCCAATGGACGCAGACGGAGGCGAATTCGAGCGGGATCGTGGAAGCAATGCGATGTGGCCGTGCTGCTTGAGCGGTACTCACCTCGCATACAAAAGGGTGAGTTTTCGCTCGGACGGTGTACACTGACTGCGTTCGTGAGTCGTGAAGAGCTATGGCATCGGGCAGTGTTGTTCCAGACCCACCCTAGTCTCAGCCCTTTTCGAGGCCGCTCATCTCGTGTCTGCTGCGCGCAGAAGTGCAGTGATCACGGACTATCGGTGTCCCGTTGCGACCACGATCCACAGCAGCCGACCGCGCATGAGATGAGGCGCGAGAGGAAGGCTGATGGAAGCCTCAGTGCCTCGACACGCTGCTGCGCCCCCTCCGAGGTGGACAGGAGTGGCCTGAGACGCGCGGGTCGAGTTCCTTATCGGACTGTCTAACCAGCTGAGGCGCCTACATTGGCACGCCACAGCTTGGGGGTGAGATCGCGCCAATGCGGTCGTTGCACGACGTGGAGTCAAACGCCAAGGGATGGTGTTGCTGAAGTGCAGGTCGTGGGCCATCTTGCCCAGCCCCACTCGATGTGCCAAGAGCGACTTCCATCTGGCCATCAGTCCTTCTCCATTGCACCCAACCGTTCCCATCGCGCGACGGGGACTATGGCCTTTGAGCATAGCACCCAATGGCTCCGACAGCCCGCGAATATCGATCGCGCCGAGGCGCTGCATCGCGAGCTGCACCGCGCCGGCCAATGCATGACCGGTCACAGTCGTGGGGGCTGAAGCTGAGACAGACGCCTCCAATGCAGTACACTTTGAGGCCGCACCGCCCAATTGTCTCGTCGCCCTGATTCATGGCCTGGCAGGGACGTTCCGAAGGCTTCGACCGCCTAGTCTATAGCCCTCAGAGCGGTACTCTACAGATCTCTGCCACACTCGCTTCCAACGTAGCGGCCGACTAACTCGACCCCGTCATCCTACCACCGCCCACCGGGACAGCCAGCGACAAGACGTCTAGCCATGAGCGGCGGCGGCAACAATGCCACCATCTCCATGCCTGGGCCGGGTCGGGGCCCAGGGTGGCAGATGCTCTGGCCGGCGTCCTTTGACAGCTTCCAGCTGGACATCGTGGGCTTCCTGGCCATTCTAGGAGAAGGATCGGTCGCTGCGAATGCTCAGGTGTCTGCACTATCACGCCTATCCTTTCTCCCGAGGCTCATCCCGGCACCGCAAGCACTCCTCTGGCCTACGCGGCCTGTGACCTTGGAGCCTACGACCAAGGCGTCTGTCACGGGAGTGGAGTCGGGCAATGTCAAAGATCATATCCACCATGTTGCTGCAATCTTGCTCTCTAAGTAAGCTAGCTCATATCCAAGTCCCTAAGATCGCCGATGGCTGACAGTACGCAGAGCTGAAGCCATGTCCAACTACACGGTCCGGTGCGTCAAGATTACGAAGAGTGTGAAGCAGCCCACCCCAACATCGTGG
Source organism: Teratosphaeriaceae sp. CCFEE 6253 (assembly GCA_033119285.1). Lineage (NCBI taxonomy): Eukaryota > Fungi > Ascomycota > Dothideomycetes > Mycosphaerellales > Teratosphaeriaceae > Teratosphaeriaceae sp. CCFEE 6253. Next base: position 3,436 of record JAWDJV010009469.1, read on the forward strand.
TCGGATCGGGCGTTCAGAGGGCAGCCCACAAAGTCAAGAGCGAGAGCACACACAGAGTCACCCCAAGTGACCCAGCCCTCCGTCACAGCGAAAGCCTTCGGCCCACTAGCCTGGGTCGCGCTCCTGGACACCACGCTCGCCGTCACCCTCTTCACCGCCTCCATCGTCTTCGGCGACGGCATGTCCATGCTCGCCACGATCCTCCTCTCCCTCCTCTCCACCCTGACCGGTATCAGCAACAGCTGGAGCCTCCTGCTCCCCAAGCGCCGCGCCGGCATCGTGCCCCGCGCCGACACCGTCATCCGCTACCCCAACGGCAGCTACCTGGTCGTCAAGTGCGACGAGGACGTCGCCCGCGAGCTCTTCTTCGCCCCGGAGGAGCTGGATTACTATATGAAGAGCCCCGCCGCCTACCGCCTCATCTCCCTCGTAGGGACCCTGATGCTCATGCTCGGCGTCATCTGCCTCGCCAACGCGCGGCTGGAATTGCAGTTCGCGTGGGCCGGGGCGTACATCCTAACCAACGCGGGCCACTGGACCGCGGCCGCGGTGCCGCCGCGCCTGCACTGGGACTTCTCCTGCTATCGGCTGGAGGAGCAAGGGCTGGTGGGCGGGAACAAGAACATCGCCTTCACGGAGGCGCTGTGGAAGGCCATCCTGCTGACGCGCTCGGTGGAGTGGGTCCGGAACGGCGATGCGGCACCCAACACGAAGGTCTGGGAGGAGTGGCTGGTCGAGGCGAATGAGCTTGCGCAGCTCGCCAAGGAGTACAAGGGCCGGTTGGAGGACCAGTTCTGGCACGACGGGGGCGTGCTCTGGGGCGTGCAGGATACGTGGGACCCCAAGGGTGCGTGGGATCGCATCAATCGGGCGCACCAGAGTCCTCACGGGGCATGATCGTGTGCTCAGGGGGCGGCTGCGATTGCACAGGATTGGGGTTTTGGGCAGCGCGGTTGAGCGATGGCGCACGGGGTTACGACACGGCTGCGGTGTATAGCAGTACATAGATATATGTAAGGCAGGATCATCGGGGCTGGTTCAATTTCTCGTGCCGTGAGACCATCCCAAAGGAAGGGAGGAGACGTCGTCAGCGTCGATGTGCCTTCATGAGTGTGCGCGGGTACTCCCGCCTTGACGCTATGGTGGCCGAGTGGTCTAAGGCGGTAGATTTAAGTTCCTCGTGACTTTACAATCTCTATTGGGGAGACCCGCGCGCGTTCGAACCGCGTCCATAGCATATTTCAGTTGGGTCCTGACAGGCTCGCAAGCCATTCTTTTTGCACATTGGGCAGGATGAAGTGTTGCTCCTTCTCAACACGTGCATGTCCATTGGGGGCTACACTGCGAACTCGATTGACGTCCGCTTCGCCCTTAACACCCACCAGCAACTGTCCTCGCCCGTCGCCACGTTGCCCCACTTCCTGCGGTACTCCTTTTCCGCCGTTCACTCTGGCCTGTCTTCCTCAACCACTCCAACCACAGCAGTCTCTGGAGCCTTCATGGTGCTCAATCCAGGCGCGCACATAACAGGAAGTTGTAAAGTAGCCAAGCGGTCAGCCCACCACGGCGATTCAGCTTGATCCGTTCCGTGCGCGCGTCCAGCTATGCCTCGCTTCGTGGCACTATCCGACACCGCCGACATCGTCCCGAGGCCTCTGCCCTATCGTTTCTGCAGGCGCCCAGGTTCTGCCGGAGGAGGGCTTGCGGGCACAGCTCGATGCTGCCCTCACGTCGCCTCGCGGGGCTCCCATGGGAACTGACAGGCTGTATTGGTGCGGGACGTGGCGAAAGTCCTGAGGGAGCGGGCGCCGGGGAACTGGATCCGGCGCAGAATCCGGTCCTGGTCGAGGCTGTGATCTGCCATGTGGCAAGGGGCATGGCCAAGGCGATGCTGGCGGAGTGCCCAAAGATAGCGTCGCAGGCTGTCGGCGTCACCCACGAGCCTCAACCACCATCCGCTCACCACATGCCCCCCGCCCCATCTCTCGACCACTCACGCAGCCACTCAATCAATCCTCCCTCGCCCCATCCCGCTTCCTGCCCCACACCTCCTCCACACTCCCCTTCCCCCGCGTCTCGGGCACCATCCACACCGTCAGCGCCCCGAACAGCACCCCGAACCCGGCAAACAGAAAGTACACCTGCCCCTTCCCCAGCCTCTCATTCACTAAGGGGAAGAACTGCGCGACCAAAAACGTCGCGATCCAGTTCGCGCCCAGCGCCCAGCTCTGCGCGACACCCACCACCTCGGGCGGAACGAGCTCGGAAGATAGGATGAAGGGCACCGGCCCCAACCCGACGCCGAAGGACGCCACGAACGTCAGGACCGCGATGGCGGAGAGGACAGGAATCGCGCGCATAATCCCGAACGCGAGGACGAGACTACTCGTCCCCATCCCCGAGATACTGAGGAGCAAGCAGGTCTTCCGCCCCAAGCTATCAATGAGCGGCGCGGCGGAGACGGTGACGACGACGTTGAGGACGCCGACGAGGACGTTCAGGATCGCGGCGTTGGCGGCCAGGAGGTCGGAGAGCAGGGAGACGCCGTACATGACGATGCTGTTGATCCCCGTCAGCTGCTGCGCGGTCATGATCATGACCACGGCGAGCACGGCGGGGCGCAGGTGCGGGTCCAGGAGGATGTTGAAGAAGTGGATCGGGTGCGGGAAGTCGGAGGGTTTGGTGGCCGTGGGTTGTTTGGAAGGGGCGCTCGCGCTGCCGGTTCGAGGGTGGTCGTTGGGCTCGTGGTCTGGGCTGGAGAGCAGCCTCTCCTCCTCATCGTCCGCGTCTGGTGCATCCGCCGTGTTCCAGCTGGCGATCTCGCCCTCGATATCCGCGTCCTTGCCCCGCGTCGCCTGCAGCACCCGCCTCGCTTGTCCCAGCTTGCCATGCTCAGCCAGCCACCGCGGGCTCTCCTTCCCCCCCAGCATCAACCCCACGCCCTGCAACGCCCCGATCAGCCCCCCCGCCCCCAACACCACCCTCCACAATTGCCCCTTACTCAGGAACAAGCCCAGCACCTGCGTGATCAAGATCCCCATGTTAATCATCACCTGCGTCGCGCTGCCGAAGAACCCCCGCTGCGCCGGCGGCGCGATCTCGGAGATGTAGATCGGCACGATCACCGTCGCGGCGCCCGCACCCAGCCCCGCGACGAAGCGGCCCACGGCGAAGAACGCGAGATTCGGCGTCAGCGCTTCGAGCGCGGGGCCCAGGGTCGCGAAGACGGAGGCCAGGAGCATGGCGCGCAGGCGGCCGGAGTGCGTCGTGATGGGTCCGCCGGCGAGAGCGCCGAGGAGGCCGCCGAGGGTGAAGATGGAGGTGATGAGGCCGAATTGGAGGGGGGTCATCGGGATGCATTGCGGGAGGTGGGGGGTGATGGTGGTGGTGGTGGAGTGCGGGTCGGTGGGGCGGTTGGCGGCGCAGGTGATGACGGCCTGGGGCTCGTTGAGCTCGGCGAGGTGGTAGCCGAAGAGGAGGGGGCCGAGGGTGGAGGTCAGGAGGAGGTAGAGGAAGGTGGGGGTCCAGTCGCGGAAGGTGGCGGCGTCGGGCATGATGGCGATGTTTGAAGTGGTGCTAGTCGGTGCGCGTGATCTACACGATGCTGGAGTCGTCTGCTCGTTCAGTCATAGCAGCTATCTGCTTGGTGTGTTGAATGGACAGCTTCGGGATTCGCTCGATATGTGTAGAACTATTTCGGAGATGCCCGCCGCCGCTTGCTGTCCCTATGACGAAGGATGTCACATCGCTGAGCCGTCGAGCCGTTCTGCTTTTTGCTCCTCAGACACCCAACATGTAATCCGACGATAAGGCAATCGCCTGATAAGATAGATGCATCGGTCTGTATGTAAGTATGGCGATGCCATCTGAACGCACGTGCTGCCCGCGTGACGCCCGCTCCATCGCCCTCGGCCCGATGCGCGCGCGACACGAAAGCCTCTCCGGCGCCGCCAGTCGGAGCGAGTCGCGATATGCTTGACGTGGCCGAAGCTCCACCTCCACCTCACTAAGAGACTGCCCTGGCGCACTACTCGGCTCTTCTGCCCGGCGCTGCGCTGGGACGATCACCCGCCGCCGCCGCTGGATCGTCTCGCCCACCGACTCCCGAAGGCTTGTTAGTGCGGCCGGCATGGCGTCGACGAGTCCTCCTTCCTTAAGTCCGGCGGGCGTGGCAGGCAGCCTGAAGACGGCGGCGGCGTCGGCGGCGAGCGTACCTGCCCCTTCTGGCGTCAAGCGCACGGCGCAGGCGGCTTTTGAAGGTGAGCGTGTCCGTGCTTTTCGTCGACGAGAACCCGGTGTCGCCGCTTCGTGGTAAGGGAAAGAGTATCGCATCCGTCTGACCTTTGGGTGAATGTTTCACGGGCTACATTGTTCACGCTTGAATCATTCTTCAGCTGGGCCTGCCCTTGTATGGTACGACGAGAGGCTATTGCCAGCACACAGCACCGGCCCTCACCGCTCACACCACCCCTCCAGAACCGCCCGAGACCCCACCCATCGCCACGATGAACGGCACGCCCTATGTGCCCCAACGGCACATCAACGACAACTACGACATCGTCGGCTTCATCAGCTCCGGCACCTACGGCCGCGTCTACAAAGCCATCTCCAAGCGCCACGCCACCCAGCCAACGCCCCCCGTCAAGCACCCCTCCGGCCGTACCATCGACGCCTTCGCCATCAAGAAGTTCAAGCCCGACAAGGAGGGCGCCGAGCTGCAGTACACCGGCATCTCGCAGTCCGCCATCCGCGAGATGGCCCTCTGCACCGAGCTCTCCCACCCGGCCCTCATCCACCTCGTCGAGATCATCCTGGAGAGCAAGTGCATCTTCATGGTGTTCGAGTACGCCGAGCACGACCTGCTGCAGATCATCCACCACCACTCCCTGCTCCCGCGCACCCCGATCCCGGCCTCCACGCTCCGCAGCACCCTCTTCCAGCTGCTCTCCGGCCTGCTCTACCTGCACCAGAACTGGGTCGTCCACCGCGACCTGAAGCCCGCCAACATCATGCTCACCTCCGCCGGCGCGATCAAGATCGGCGACCTGGGCCTCGCCCGCCTCTTCCACAAGCCCCTGCACATGCTCTTCTCCGGCGACAAAGTCGTCGTCACGATCTGGTACCGCGCCCCGGAACTCCTCCTCGGCGCGCGCCACTACACCCCGGCCATCGACCTATGGGCCGTGGGCTGCATCTTCGCCGAGCTCCTCTCCCTGCGGCCCATCTTCAAGGGCGAGGAGGCGAAGCAGGACTCCAAGAAGGCCGTCCCCTTCCAGCGGAACCAGATGGGCAAGATCGGCGAGGTGCTCGGCCTGCCGCGCAAGCAGGACTGGCCGCTGCTGGCCAGCATGCCCGAGTACGGCGGCCTGCAGACCGTGTCGATGCACAACCCGGGCGTCAACCGGCCGGTGGGGCTGGAGAAGTGGTACCGCAGCGTGCTGGTCAGCAATCACTACACCCCCGCCGCCGCTGGCCCCGCCGTTAGCAATGGGGAGGGCAGCTCGACGGCCGCGGCATTGCGCGCGCCGGACGACACGGCGCTGTCGCTGCTGCGCGGGCTGCTGGAGTACGACCCGCTCAAGCGCCTCACGGCCGAGCAGGCGCTCCAGCATCCGTATTTCGCCGGGACGGACAGTGCGGGGAAGCGGCAGGGCGCGCCGGGGTGGGACTGCTTCGAGGGGCTGGAGACGAAGTACCCGGCGCGGAAGGTCAGCACGGAGGCGCATGAGCTGGCCACGGGGAGTCTGCCGGGCGCGAAGCGGAGCGCCTTGCCTGACGAAGGTGCCGCGAGGAAGAGGGCGAGGGAGGGGTGAGGTTGAGTTGCTACGTGGACTCCAGACGATGGGTCTGGCTCCGGATGCTGGAGCTGGGCTTGTGGACAAGGATGGAGATCTTCCATGATACCGTCGCTCGCACGTGTCCAGATATTGAGACATTGACTACTTCGCCTCCGACACCGGCCACGGGCACAGTAATCGACGATTGGCGGGAACGACATGCACGCCACTACAGCATCGACGGTAGGTCGGACACACCCTATCCGGAACCCACCGGCCACCCAGTGCAGCTGCAAGACAGGAGGCCCAGACACCCGATCCTTGGCCCCGATCAGTCTCCAAGCATTGCCGAGATTCGACCTCGCTCTCGCTCCGACTCGTGGCGGTCCGGCCGCGAAGCACGTCTAGAACGACGCGGCCTCGGCGTCCGGCTGCCCCGCCGCCTTCGGCACCATCTCCACGTACTCCCCACAACCCGACGAAGCCATGCTGCGCGCGAGCGGCACATACGGGTGCGCGTCGCCGAACCGCTCGGCCACCAGACCGGCGTACCCGGGCCGTGTGCAGCCGCGGGCGAGCTGGCGCTCGTAGGAGACCTGGCGCAGGCGCTCGGACTCGGCGGGCGTCAGGCGGAGCTGCGCGCAAGCGAGACCAATCAGCGGTTGGACCGAAGGGTTTGACGGTGGGAGGAGCACTTACGTAGACTTCAATCATGATGGCGTGCAGCCACCACGCCACCCACCCCGCGGCCCCGAACGTGAGCCCCAGCGCCGCGGAGATCTCGACCGGACTCCCGTTCGGGAACCCGGCGGTCACGACGACGCGTTGGTCGGGTTCCGTGCCGTCGTAGTAGGCCGCGCAGCCCGGGTAGGCGCGCAGGGTGTTGTGCGGGCCCCAGATGGAGTTGATCTGCGCGCAGGGCCGCTGGACGTGCCACGTCCCGAGCAGGCTGATGATGGCGCCCGCCGAGAATTGGATCATGCGGATGGTGACGATGGTGGAGAACTGCTCGGCTCGTCAGCTTCGACTCATGGCGGGACAGTGACGGGGGGTGGGATGGCGACGCACGTAGGCCCACGCGCGCAGCATCCACGCCCGGTGCTGCTCGATCTGCAGGAGCTTGATGTTGACGTACGCGAGCAGGTACGCGAGCGTGGTGCTGAGGACCATCGCGCCGCCCCAGGTCTGGGCCGCGAAGTCGCCGCCGAAGGCATGGGGCAGGATGATCAGGACGCCGGCGGAGGAGACGAGGGAGAGCAGGATGACGGCGTAGCCGTTCAGGCGGTGGAACAGGAGGGCTTTGTGGCGGATGCTGGGGACGTGAGATCAGCCATTGTCTTGGAGGGTCGGTTGTGGGGATGTTCCGGGGGTGGACTTACATGGGCACGAACTGCAGCACGACGAGGAGCCCGGCGGGCAGGATGGTGAAGAGGTGCAGCATCATGCCGATCTTGTACGGGTTGCGCAGGTAGTAGTAGCACTCCCCCGGTGCGGCGCCGGTCGCGCCGCGGTTGGCCGGGTTGCAGAAGACGCCGTGGAAGGAGAGGTACTGCAGGCGGGCGAGGCTGAAGCCGAAGAGGTAGCTGGACGGGCTGTCAGCGGGGAAAGGTGGGCGAGGAGGGCGGTGGAGGGGAGGCGGATGTGTTACCCCATTGTGATGAACCAGAGGACGAAGTTGTAGCCTTTGGAGAAGCCGAGGGGGTTGTACAGTTTGCGGATGGCGGCGACGAGGGGGTTGGCTGGTGGTCGAGTAGGGTTGGCCATGGCTTCGACGAGCCGCTGGAATCCGACGAGGGCAAAACCAGATGGTGTGAGGCCGTCGCAGTCTTGCGGAACGGGAAGAGATACACGGCGAGGAAAGGAGGGATGGGAGTGGACTTCCGCTGGACCATGGGCCATCGCTTCATATACTCGCCACGCCAAGGGTCCAAGACCAGACCGCGGATAGGGCGTGTATGGTCGCATGGCCCCCATCCACGGATGGCTTAGACGTGATGCATGGGCATACACTCCCTGGTGCGGTGCCGCCTACGCGCAGAGCTTGGCGAGATTGCACACTGTGGGAAGGCTGCTGCTCGGTCAGCGTTCAGTTCTTGTGCTCATAAGGCGCCGAGCCTCTGAGAACGGCTGCCTGGCGTAGGAGAGCATCTTGGGCGCTCTTCAGCATGATGTCCAAACGTCGTTGCGTACGAGATGCGCAGCGCTTCGTATGCTTCGTCTACCTGGTCAGACCGGCGTCTTGACAACCGACCGTGTGTTTCCCATCCGTGCTCTCTCTCGCTTTCGCACGATGAAGTGCTGCGGCATGTCTGATTCTAGCGTATACCCAGTCGGTTCACAGTGGTGCGTGGGGCTGAGACGGCGTACGTGAGTCGATCGTAGCATTGTCTGTGACATGCACGAGCGCAGAATCCAACCCGAAGGGGAAGGAGCGGGATCGGCCTCCCGGGCCCGTCCCAGATCTTGGCCCCCGCTTGGCTGCGATCGCCAGCTGCAGGCACCTCATGTACAGGGCATGTGTGCATCGGTGCCTGATATGTGTGCCTGAGATGTGTCCGGCATCCGGTCCCCGTTCCGCCTGTTTACCGATGGCGTCGACGAGGACGACACGCAAGTCGACGGGCACAGATGGCTGCCCGAGCAAGCGCTGCTGCGCGAGGGGAGATGGCCCGCAGCTCTGCGGGAGTGCTGGACCTGGCAATCGTGAGGCTGGATCCCATCTGCGCGTCCTTACGCGCGTAGGACTGTCCCAGTCCAAGACCACCTGGATCTCCAATGCGAGATCCCGCATCCCACTGGTCCGAACTTGCATGTACTGACAAAGCATGGAGACGCCTCGTTGGCGACCAGGTCTAAGCCTGCCACCGCCACCGAGCCACTCGCCGACGACTGCCAAGTACATGTACTCAGCTGAGCAGCGGTCGACAGGCATACGGCGGCTCAGATAAGAACGGGGCTATGGTGCCTGAAACGGGCCCATTGTGCGCTTTCCTCAGTCGTCCCACTCATCTACCAGCCACACCTCAGCATTCGAGCCCGGCGCAATAACGGCGGCCATGGTCGGTGTCCCCCGCTCCCAGGGCTGCAGGACCTGTCGCCGGAAGAAGAAGGGTTGCGACCTCGAGCGACCCGTTTGCGGCCAGTGTGCCCGGCTATCGACGACCTGCACCTGGGATGAACGCAGGTGGACGTTCAAGGCGCACGACACTGCGTTGCCCGGGCCGAGCTCTGCGAACGACGACACGCCTTCCTCGTTCGTCCCTTTGCCGCCGCTCGACTTGCGGCAATCGCTGGACCGTACCGCTGTGAGACATCAGGTCGAGGGCGAGTTCTGGGCCGCATACTTGCCGGGTGGTCGATACTTCTCCCGATCTTCTGCCAATCTGGTGGTTGCGGCTCCGACAACTCCGACGCTGCGATTTCTGGCAAGTCAGGACGATACAGTGAGGTTCGCGCTCGACGCATGTACCTTCATGACACTTGGCCGCCTTCGGGGTGATGAGTCGCTGTCACGGCAGGGGAAAGTCTTCTATGGCGTCGCCTTGCGGGTAAGCTCGAGATCCCGACAGAGTGCCAGACGCAGACGGCTGACAACGTCCACAAAGGGCACCAACCGCGCCTTGCAGCACCCGATCCATGCTCGCGCGGATGGCACACTAGCCGCCTGCCGCCTGCTGAGCATGTGCGAGATCTTCCGCGGCGGCGACAGCGGCCAAGCCATCTCGACGCAAGGCTCGGCGTGGCAGTCCCACGCTGAGGGCATTGTCAGGGTCCTCGAGTTCCGCGGGCCCAGGGCCCATGTCACCGAGCACGGCCACGCCCTTTTCCAGGCCGCCAGGTTGAACTGCGCCATTGCTGGTCTGACGGCGCGGAGATCGGCGGCGTTGTCGAGTGCGAGGTGGTTGACGCTGCCGTGGAGTGGCATGGCACGGACGCTGACGGATGAACTCGTCGACGTGCTTGTTTCCGTGACCTGCAGGCTGCAGGAACAGGAGGACTTCCTCGAAAGCTCCGCTGACGTCTCGCGGAAGGACGCTGGGTCATTCGCGCAGCGTGGGCAGGCGGTGCTCCGTCTCTGCATGCAGACCAGCGACAGCCTCATGCTCTGGGAAGCCAAAGCCTTGTCACGCTGCACCACACCCGCTCACCTAAAGGAACCCGACCCTCCCCGGGACCTCGAGGCCGTGTGCAAGCTCCACGGCTTCGGCTTCTTCCACCTCGTCATGCAATACTGGGCCGCGTGCATCATCCACTACAGCCGGACCTGGCTCCTCTGCCGCCGCATAGGCCCGACGCCACCGCATCCAACCAACCCAGGCACCCGCGCCGGAACCTGTCCGACCCCGATCCCGGATCCCCAGCGCTACAGCGCAGCCATCGCGCGCAACTGCAGCCACTACTTCGAGCCCCCCTCCGCCATCGGCCCCGGCGGCGGGCTCCTGGGAGCGCAGGCCGCCGCGTTCCCCATGGGCGGCGCGCTGCACTACTACGCCGCGACGGGGCAGATTGGGTCGGCGGAGATGGGGGAGCTGCGGCGGGTGCTGCGCGGGGGCCGGCTGGCGGGGTTCACGAGCGGGTTCTTGAGGAGTCTCGCGACGGCGGACCCGGTGCCGGCGGGGATTCGGGGGGATGTGAGTGACAAGCAGGCGCACTCGCGCATCGCGGCGAATTACTTTGGGGTGGATGGGAGTAGAGAGGCAGGAAGATCGTCAGGATCAGCGGCGGGAAGGCATAAGAGTAGCGACTCTGAGGTACCAAGCTCGCGAGGGAGCGTTGGATCCGAGGACATTGTCGGATAGAGAGGCGTCACCGGAGCAGTCCTGACTAGCATCTGTGACGACGTACACTATCCGGTACACACTCTGCCCATATGCCAACAGTACATGTATCATACAAAACCTGCGTTCCTGCACAAGATACAGCCATGCAAGGGTTCGATCGTGAGCCGTCCCGCCCCCGGGACATCGTTCGCCCCAGGAAAACGCGCGATAGTCCTGTCGTCGTCAATGCAGAAGGGGGGGTATACCGGTGTCCCAAGTGCGCCAATCGTCCCAAGCGGCTCGCCGGCTGCGCTCCCTTTACCCAATAAACGCCAATCATCATCAGAGCACGGCACCGGCCTAGCTCCACGGCCCGAGGGGGGCCATGTCATGAACGGATCGAATCGCGCTCCCGATCCATCGACGACGTCCGGCTCAGCAGCCCGCGCTGGTCGACTTCATGCTCCCGCCGGCGCCGCTCACTCGGGTTCCGGCTGAACATCCGCCGCGGCCAGGAGCGGTCGGCGCGCATCACCTCCGGCCGGGGCGAAGCCGCGGGCTCCAGACTCCCCCCGTACGCCGCGGGATCCTCGTCGTGCGCGGGCCGCGGCGCCTCCTTGGTGATGCGCACGAACAGCTTGGCCTCCTTGTACTTCTCGCCCTGCGGGTTATACAGCGGCAGGTGGCGGTACCCCTGCTGCAGGCTGCCCAGCTTCGCGGTGAAGGTCGCGAGCAGCACGGGCGTGGGCGCGCCGCGGCGGCCGTCGGGCTGGTGCCAGACGGTCCAGCGCACGAAGAGGAGCTCCGGGTGCTTGGTCACGGCCGCCAGGCTCACGTGCTCCTCGAAGGCGGGGTCGAAGCCGTTGCCGAAGACGGTCTTGGTGCGCTTCTTGCGCGGCGGCGAGCCCGCGCCGGAGCCGCCGTGGGGCGCGGACGCGTCGGTGCCGCCGTCGCCCGTGGCGTCGCCGGGCGCCTTGTCGTCCGCCGAGTACAGCTCGAGCTCGATGAAAGGGTTCATGCCCGCCTCGGGGTTCACCACGCGCGGCCGGGGCAGCCACTGCGCGGAGACGATGTGCACGGCGAAGCGCACGATCTTCTTGCCCTTCTTGTCGCGCTTCTCGGCCCCGTCGGCCATCGTCTCGACGATGGGCAGGTGCTTGGGGTGCCGGAGCTCCTCGGGCTTCAGGACGTATCCCAGGCAATCCGAGCCGGCGCCGAACATGGCGCGGTTGACCTGCTGGTGCACGTCGAAGGTCTGCCAGTTCAGCGCGGCCATCTGCACGCCGCGTCGCCAGGCCGACAGCGGGTTGAAGTTGGCGGACCAGATGCGGCGCCGGCCGGGGTAGACGCGCATCAGGTAGTGCACGTTGTGCTTCTCCAGCGCTTGCCGCGAGCCCTCTTCCTTCTTGCAGCGGCCCTCGAAGGTGTCCTCGGAGAAGGAGAAGATGTGGTTGGACGCTTTGGCTTTGGGGTCGCTGAACCCCATTGCTTTCGGGAAGCTGATGCCCTGGGTGTAGATGCCCAGGCGACCCAACTTGGGGATGATCTTGCTCGTCTTGGGCGGTTCTGCTTTTGCAGCCGACGTAGAGCCCACATCGCTGTCGTCAGTCGAGCTGTTGGGTGTGGTCGTCGGCCCAGAAGTCATCGAACCGCGTGGCGTTGAGATGGAGCCCATGCCGACATCCGATGGACTGGCGGCGCCCGGGCTGGACAGCAGCGGCGAGGACGCGAACATCTTCTCGGCGGACGGGGAGCGGTGGAAGGTGGATCCGAGGCTGCGTGCCCGGCTGCGGCCGTTGGACGCATCGACCAGCAGCTGGCTCTGATCCGAGTCGTCCGACACCTTGACCTTGATGAGGATCTTGTTCCTCAGTTCCTCGGGCGACGGCAGGTAGTTGACATTGGGCAGGATGGGCTCCGTGATCATCATGCCGTCGAAGTGCTTGACCATGATGTCCACCATCGTCGACTGCTGCTCTGGGCTGCAGTGGACTTCAAGCGAGATGATGAGCGGGTAGGGCGAGCTGTGGAAGGCGTACTTCGCGATGACCGAGACGCAGTCCTCGAACGGCACCTTGGTGCTCATGGTCCGGCCATGTGTCACCATCGGTCTGCCGTTCTCGCCGTCCCAGCAATCGATCTCCACGCAGCGACACCCGCGGATCAAGGCGTCAATATAGCCCTCGACGCTCGAGGTCCCGCGCACCTGATGTCCAAGTAAGTACGTGTTGTGCGAGCTCGAGATGAAGTACTCGTTCAGCGGTCTGTCCAGGGTGGCGTTCGTATTGCTGGGCAAGAGTGGAAGATTGTGGTACGAGGTAAGGAAGGCTTGCAGTCCCTGGACGCTGAGCTTGTTTGATCGAGTGAATGGGCTGGCGTCTGGGAGGGTCGACCGGTTCTGCGCCGGCCGAGCGAACTTGTCGAAGATGTGTTCCCAATGCGCGCCATCCTTTTCCGTGTCGACGCCTTGGTAGTCTTTGAGGAAGCCAAGGAACTCCTTCAGCTCGAGGTCCGAGTCCAGCCCATGCTTCAGCGTGCGATGGATGTGTGTGATGTCCTTGCGCTCCTTGAACGAGGCAACGAAGTTGCGGTACGCTTCGTAGGTGAGCACGCCGTGTCGCTCAGTATCAGCCCTTCGGAAGTGCGACTCGACGGTGAGCTTGTTGCAGTGGATGTGTAACTGCCTGCAGAAGCGTTGTGCATCCTCAATCGTGAACAGTTCATCGGCACCGTCCGGCTTTGACTGCATTGCTTGCTTCCACAGCAGCTGCATAGCCTTGTCGCTCTTGTCAGGCGCATAGGAGAGCGCCTTCATGCTCAGCACCCGGTCAGCGACGACCTTGTTGACAGATCTCAGCCACTGATCCATGACATGCATGTCGGGCATCAGCAGTTGGATGGTCTTCGTCTCCCGCACTTTCGAGTTCTCGTCGGCGAACAAGATGACCACGAGCCGTCTCTCCTCCCCGGGCGACAGCTGGACGCCATCGCGCGCATTCCGAGTCTCGACGTCCTTGCGCACTTCGAAGACATCGTCCAGTCCAAAGGACTTGACGGACGTCTTCCCATACCAGCAGACCCTCGCCGACGTTGAGTCCAGCCAATACATCACCCGTTTCCTCTTCTTCTTCGTGAGTCTAAGCAGGTAGGTACCACACTGCAGGATGGTCGGGTCCGCGTCCGCCACTCCACCCTCGAACTGCGACGACACATCGCTCGACCTCGGCACATCGATGCCGAGCGCATTGAGACGGCCATGGAGCTGATCGGGAGAGAAGGGCTCTTCGGCAGCATCTTCGGCCGTGCTATCAAGCTCGAAGTCCGACACGTCCTGCCCGCCGAATTCCGACGCTCCGTTGCTGTCGCTGCGCCTCCTCGTGAGGACCGGTCCGGCACTCTGCTCCCGCTGCATGCGCAGGGAATGCTGGGTGGACGCTCGTCGCCGGAGCTTGTTGTGAGCGCCGCGCGACAGCCGACGGATGAGGCCCGGGCTTTTGCTGGCGGCCATGGCCTCGGCCAACGCGCCAGGCTGCGGCATCCGGGTGTGGGGCGACGGCGATCGTTCGTTCATCCGGTCCGACATCGTGCGGTCGGAGAGTCCGGAGCGCGGGATGACAGTCGGTGAAGCATACAGTTGCGGAGAAGCAGATGCACTGCCTATGCCAATGGACGTCTGCGTCCTGAGCGGGAACATCTGGCCGGCGGACGTGGTGCGGGAGGTTGGGCCACTGTTGGGTGTAGAAGACGGCACACTCCTGGCAGTCAGCCTGACGCTGGTCCGGAACAAGTTGCCCTCGTAGTCGACTGGCCGAGGCGTGAGGGCGAGACTGGAGCCCGGCCGTTCATCTCTGGTCGCCTCGGAGATGGAAAGGGTGGCCGAAGGCAGATTCATGACTACCAAGCAATGGAGCCACGTGAGATGGTTAGCGACCACGGCACCGCTCAGACATGTTGCCTTCGCTGTCGTGCAGCCGTTCGATATGCACGCAGCGCGTGGATATCAGGGGGGGGTGCCTTCTGAGATGACACCGAAGGTGGGGGCCGGTTTTGGGCGGGATGGTCTTTGGCCACCACAGCCTCCAAGGGTGATGTGTGTCGAGGGTATCGCGGGACGTCTAATAATGTAGCTCGAGGCCAAGCTGTCTGAGCGCGCAGCGCTGCGTTGATGGTTGAGGGCCGGCCTCGGGACCTCTGAGGATGGTCAAGGAGCGAGGAGTCGGGGTCAGCAACCGTGCTGCGTCGGGCTGCGCCAGGCAGCGATTTGGCTGCAAACAATGCGCCGCTACTGACGTGCAGCTGCGGTATATGCACTCCCGAGCAAATGCGGCCGTCGATGCAGTTCCTGCGAGGCGTGCGAGGCTGAGTCCGAGCGTGGGGTAATAATGATCCTGGCGCGCAGAGGCGAGTCGAGGTCGAGGTCGGCAGGCGTGCACGGCGTCTGCGCGGGCGGAAGTCACGGTGTGTGCGTAAGGAGCGACTGAAGTGAGTGCGGTCGTGGTTGAGCGGAGTAATCGAGACCACTCCACGTGACGCCCGTCCGTTGGGCGGCGAAAGGAGAAGAAGGCGAATCCCTACTCCTTCTGCTGCCGAAACTAAGCGCGTGCCGAGAACCTTGACGGAATCCTACGACACGACGCGCGCTCCGTCAAGATGCGCCGCAGGCCCGCGGGAAGCTGGCGGATCCTCGATGATGCCTTCACCAACAAGTGCCTTCTCCGCCTCATCACCGAGCCCGAGCGATACGCGCAGGGAAAGCGGTGCGGTACCAGGGATCGATCCCGCTGATGATTCTGGAAATTCGAAGCCGTTGCGCCCGTTTTCGCTACGTCACAGGATTGACAGCGGCCCCTTGCAACGCGATCGATAGCCGGCAAGGATCAGAGACGGGTGGCCGGGTACCGGTTGATGATCAGAGTTTCGGGGCAGGGTCGACGGCCACTGTTTGTGCCACGTACCCAACGCTGGGTCGTCGTATTCACGATTGAGGCGTGACTGGCGGACGGAGAGGACAATCGCAAAGGCTTGGGCTCGAGGGCGTCGACTCCATCACTCTCCGCGTTGCGCGAAAGTAAGCACGCGCTTAGACTCGACGGTTGAAGGCACAACGATGACACATGCGGACCGCTCTTGTGAAAGGCGGGTTGGCATCCGTGGCCCACCCCACTACTACGGGGTACTGCCCAGCGAGCGTCTCCCGATTCTTGGGCTAGACTGTTCACGAAATGTACCGCACTGCGAGCGCCTTCAAGGCCCCGAAATCCTGTTCGCGGGTGAAGGAGGCGACATGACCGCGACTCTAGCCAACGCACTCTCATGACGCGCACGCGGGTGCGCGTCACGGCGCAACTTTGCACAGGAAGTTCGGCTCGCGAGCTGGGCACAATAATGATAATGCTGGACTCCTGAAGTACCTGCGACGTGGGATTCTTGCCAGGGCCGTCGACCCCTCCAATCCCGGGTTGCGTGGAAGGTTCTCGGCACAGGGGGCGATGTCTCTACAATCGTGGTCCGGATGTCAGCGCCGTTTGGCTCAGACATCTTCGGAGAACCGCGACCTGTGTCTCGTCGCCGCATTGGCGTAGGAATGGATCATCGATGATCATGATGGGGCGGAGAGCATGACTCTTGGTCATTGCCAGCACAAATAGCAATCCGAGCGCCGAGAGGAACAAGGCAAGCGCCCGCGGCGGGCCAACGTGGCGGCGATCTTGGTGCGGTGGCTAGCGCCCCGTGCCTGTGGACAACGTGGAGATGTCGCACACACACCGCTTCGCTGCAGATTGATCATCTGACGCGCGCGCGAAGAGGTGCCTGATGCGGTGTGATTGGGCTCTGTGTTGACCACCACTGGCAGGCCGCTGTACGCGTTGACGGACACCCGACCGAGGATCGGATGTGTCGACACGCCTCGGTAGATCTCGCGCTCGCGGATGAGAGGTGCTGGGGTGAAGTCGCCCTCGGAGGCGGGTGCCACGGCATGTCCGACGGCTCGGCATTATTCCTCCACGAAGGACCTCACCTGGCATTCATGCACGGCAGAGGTCCTTGAGAAGTCTGGCAAGCAGGTTCATTACGTTCTCACACGCTGCGTGGCATGCGCGCTGCGGCATGGTCCAGTCCGCAGCGCCTCACACACCACGCGCACGCAATCCAACCCGCACGGATGGATGCGCCAAGCCGAACTCCAGCACGACATGCGTGACGCGACCTGCTCATGCGACGACGCCGATTGGCCGCGCCTACAGAGGCCCCCGATGGCGAGGGTCTCACGGCCAGGACCTCACGACCAACTCTCCATCAATCACCACGCTTCCACGGACACGCCACCCAAAGCGTGCAAGGATGTTTGACAGCCACGACCCCCATGGACTCGTGAGACGACCTCTGAAACTCTGACAGACATGGGGGCGCACGCATATGCACATGTGCATGCGTGCTGAGATGGCGCACAAATCTCGCCAACGCACAGCCGAAGGGAGCCGCGGGCGCAGGCGGGGCCCTAATGACATGCACTCCGCACCGATCCCTGCCACGCATGCTGCGAACGTTCGACGCATGCTGTCGTGTCACCACCAGGACCTGTCGACGCGGAAGTGTGCGCTGCACTCCTAGCGTCCAGCTGCACCAGCCGGCCGTGTTCGCCAGCAGAGGCCATTGGGTGTGGACGCCGCGGAGATGCGCTCTTGGACACCGCCGTGAAGTGCAAGAGCAGACGCTCCAGCCCTTCACCGGCAATGATGAAACCAAGTCCGTAAGGCCGGGCGTTGCGATCGCTGTATCTCACGAGACATAGAGGAACACACAGACGTAGCTACAGCAACAGCTTCTTCCCGCGCAGAGGCTGCGAGTCGCGCCGCTCCGCATTGCCCGAATGCATTGCGAACTGCATGTGCGTCTGCACGCGCTAGCGACCTACTACATACCTGCCGCGGACGAGTACATGTACATGACAAGTAGGCTATTGGCCAAGGCCACTACGGTATCGCTAGTCCGGAGTCTGGGATGCTTTTGTCGAGAGCGCTCTTGCCGCGGCGCTGCATCTCGGCAATCGATGCCTCGTTCTGAATCGGCTCGCTGGTGTTGGCCAGCAGGTCCAGAAGCTCGGTCCTGGCTTGGCTGGCCTGCGCGCTGTGATCCTGATGTGTGTACTGGGAGGTAGGCAGACGTCGTTGTGTTCCCCGTTGTGCCTCTTCCTGTGGGCGAGTAGCCGACTGTGATTCCTCTCGTCTTAATTCCGCAGGACTTGATCAGATTGATTCTGGGCGAGGTGTAGCTCGACCAGGGCTGCTGAAGTCAGGTCGTCATCATCGCGTAGGGACTGTTGTGCTTCGATTGCGGTACTCGTGCGAAGATCAGGCAGCGCTAGAGAGAGAGAGGAGGACAGGTTGGTTGCAAGCACCGCCCACCTCGCCGACCGAGCACGTGCTGTTGTAGTTCTGATACATACCGGCCTTCAGGATGCTGCGCTGGCGCATCGACACCTTCCACAAATGGCCATGGATGCGTTCAAGTCGCGGATCATGGCTCGGTGAACGGCTGAGATGGCCGGCCAGACGCGTCGTCTTGAGCGCCTGATATCACCGGGCTTGACAATCCTTGACTTATTGTTCCCAGGCTTACAGACTACGTGAGCATGGCACGGCCGGCAACGGCAGCATCGAGTTGTATTGCGGTGCTGTCCTGTCGATCGGCGAGCCATGAAGTCTTCCGGCGGCAGATGAGCACGAGCCAATCCATCTGCGACAACGTGAACTTCCCGTCAGCACCATCATTGCGTTCCATGTGCGCATGCGTAAACGTGTGAGCAGTTCCATCAAAGCTGACAGATGTGGATGAAGTAGCCTGCCGTGCAGGCAGGTGCCAGTCCTCAGGCGCGCCAGGTAGGGTCTCCATCAAATCGCATATCATCCACGTAGCTCCCGCTCGTTGTTCACATCTAAGCCAACCATCATCGCACGTACGATACAAGGCAAAGGCACACAGCATAACGGACCTTACAGTCTCGAGTCGTGATGCCAACGGCTGTGGTCACGGGAGCTGCGAGTGGTATCGGGCATGCCTTCGCCCGGATACTCGTGAACGAAGTACGGTACTACTCAGTGTACGGATCTTTTGCCTGAGCTAACGAGCATCACAGGGCTACGAAGTCTACGCATGCGACAGGGACTCCAACGAGAAGCTGCAATCCCTCAGTCCGGCGCATATCCACGCTCTCGATGTCACATCGCCAGAAGCCATCTCCGCCTTTGCGAGACAGCTGAATGGAAAGCCCGTCGACGTCCTGCTGAACGTCGCCGGTGTCATGGCAACCCCCGAGCAAGACTCATTGGAGACGACGTCCAAGTCGGTGTTGACCACGACATTCGAGGTCAACACCTTCGGCCCTCTGCTGCTCACGCAGGCTTTACTGCCTAACCTGCAAGCCAGCCACAGCCAGCCTCCTAGAGTCGGCATCGTGAGCAGCCGGGTCGGGAGCATCGCAGACAACGGGACCAGCGGTTCGTATGCGTACCGGGCAAGCAAGACGGCGGTGAACAGTATCGGCAAGAGCCTGTCGATCGATCTCAAGCCGCATGGCATCGTGGTGTCCCTGCTCCATCCGGGCTTCACAAAGACGAATATCACCCCGGCAGCGTCCGCACATCCCGAGTCTGTTGAGCCGGACGAGGCGGCGAGTAAGCTGTGGAAGGTCATGCAGAGCAAGGGCATGGAAGAGACTGGCAAGTTCTGGCACAGGGAGGGCTACGAACTGCCATGGTAGGAGAGTCTGTTGACGACGGCTGCATTGATGAGTTGTGTCCTTGCAAGATGTTTCGCTTTCACAAGGTAAGACTACCAGGTACAGCATGGCTTCCCTCGCCTGCCAGGAGACAGCGCCGCGCACTGAGCGACGTTGGATCGGTCTTCTCTGCTCAAGAACATTGGTCGTGGTCAATGCGTCGTACTTCCCCCCACCATCTCTTCGGCAGCCCATGCCAAATCAAGCCACCTGCAGGTGGCCGCAAGCTTAAGCTTTGGTGATAGGGCGAGTGTCGGTCTCCACCACTTTTACTCCATCCACCGAACATCTACTCCTCCAATGCCCGCACATCCTTTGATCGATTGCTGTCCCTCCGAAATCTGGCATCCACACGGCCATGCTCTCACCTGAACGGACGATAGCGCTGGACTTTCTGCTCAATCATGTCAACTACTCCACGTGGCTACCAGGCGTCGCGATCGGTACACTACTATATGCCGTATACGTCTTGACGACACAGACGGATAAGCCAAGGATCAGGGGCATTTTCGAGGTCCCGAATGCTTGGCCCATCGTCGGGCATCTCTTGCAGCTCGGCGACGATCATGCCACTGTCTGCGAGAAATGGTGGCGGCAGTATAAGCAGGACGTCTTTCAGATCCGGCTTGGAAACACTCGTGAGCAATGACGAGCGACGTCTGCTTGGCAGACCGAGATTGACTTGAGGCTGTATAGGAGCCGTTGTGGTGAACAGCTTCGACGCATGTAGGAAGATGCTCATCGGACATCAGACTGCTGTAAGCCAACAATCGGCCGGGTAGTCAGTCGTTTGTCGTGATAGACTGACTGATCAATTTGTGTTGAGCTAGACGATCGACAGGCCAACCCTCTATACATTTCACGGCGTTATCTCGTCAACTCAGGGCTTCACAATCGGATCATCCCCGTGGGATGACAGTTGCAAGTGAGGCACCCGTCTGTCGACCTACCCACTCGGCCAGTCTGACCGGACCGCAGGAATAAGCGCAAGGCAGCGGGACAGACACTTGGTCGCCCGGCAATGCGCTCCTACCATCCCATGTTCGACTTAGAGACGTACTGCATCGTCCGCGACCTTGTCCGTGACAGCGACGGCGGGGAGGTATATCTCAACATCCGACCGTACCTCCAACGGTATGCGCTGAACACGACCTTGACTCTCTGTTACGGCATCCGTATGGACGAGGTCTACGACGATCTGCTGAGAGAAGTGCTCGAGGTGGGCAGCGCCATCAGCTTACTGCGGAGCGCGAGCGAGAACTACCAGGACTACATCCCACTCCTGCGATACCTGCCCAACAACGAGAAGACCCAGCGCGGCAAGTCCTTGCAAGGGCGCCGCGACAAGTATCTCAACCAGCTGCTGCACACAGTCCGCGACATGATTACCAAAGGCACAGACAAGCCCTGCGTCTCGGCCGCGATCTTGAAGGACGAGGAGACGAAACTCTCCGGCGTCGAAGTCTCGTCCATCTGCCTGTCGCTGGTCTCCGGCGGCTTCGAGACCATCCCCGGCACACTGACGAGCTGCATCGGCTCCCTCTCCACGCCCGAAGGCCAAGTCTTCCAGGACCGCGCCTACGACGACATCCAGCGGCACTACCCCGACATCGAGCAAGCGTGGGCGAGGTCCTTGGAGGTCGAGGACGTGCCGTACGTGAACGCCATTGCCAAGGAAGCCGCGCGCTACTACACCGTCTCGGCCATGAGTCTGCCGCGGAAAGCACACGCCGACATCGAGTGGGAGGGCGCCGTCATCCCCAAGGGCACCATGATCCTGATCAATGCCCAAGCGGCGAACCACGAGATCGAGCACTTTGGACCTGACGCCGCGACTTTTAACCCGGAACGCTGGCTGAAAGGCAATGAGGAGGTAGCTGCGACAGGCTTGCAACACTTCAGCTTCGGCGCTGGGAGTCGAGCGTGCTCGGGTCAGTTCATCGCCAGTCGGCTGCTGTACACGGCGCTGGTGCGCTTGATATGCAGCTTCAAGATCGTGGCTAGCGAGGACGAGCCGGCGAACACGGATTATGTGGACTACAATGAGTTCAAGAGTGCTCTGGTGGCGATCCCGCGGGACTTCAAGGTGAAGCTGGTGCCGCGCGATGGCGACATGTCTGCTAGATGCATGAAGGCGGCAGAGCTGCGCACAAGAGATGCATATACTGGGTAGGCAAGCATAGGGGTTTAGCAGAGCTCGCAGTTACATGTAGCTACGTTGGCAACCACGTCCAGTCTACTCGCCATGTCTTTCTGTCCCCGCCGGTCTCCTCGCATGCTGCGCCCGTTCCAACCTGTCAGGCCTGGTGACAGGTTGTGAGCGGGAGAGCTTGCCGGGAGCACGCGCACTTGGTGACCACCGCTGATGTTCGCCGCTGTCGACCGCGCTGAAGCTGTTCTCGGCCTTCGAGAGCACTACGTATATCTTGTTTCGTCAGACACAGGCAGATCGTAGATATCATACTTCTTAGCCATATCTGTCTTGCGTCGCAAGGGACGCTTCACTATGTTCATCTTCGCAGCAGCAGGTCTTGGATTGGACTGCATGTACTGCCTCCTGCTTTGGACGCGCACAAGACGAGCGTGAATATTCGCCGAGCCTTTAGCCTGCGGTGGCGATGTGCTATCCTCGATCTCGTCACGATTATCCGTGGTGTCCGCTGCAGGGTCATACTTCTCGGATCCGGACGGTGGCCCGTACTGCACTGCGTAAGAGCTCGCGCTTGCCTTGTCTCCGGACATGAACAACGTCTCGCCTTGCGTGGCATTGGCGGAGGTACCCAGACCGCTTGTCGCTGGTCCGGACTGGAGAGTACTCGCAGGGCCGTGCTGTAGCCGACCTGTGTGAGGCTTGGCGACAGCAGTGGGTTGTTCCGAGGACTCGCTCTCGTCATCTCCGCTACCAATGATGAAGTCTCGCCACGCGGCGTTGTCGTCCGCATCCTCCTCTGCTTGCGGGACCTCGTCCTGTACGGGCTGCTCGGCAAGTCGGTAAATGTGCTTCAGCGAGTATGATGGGGACTGCAGATTCGTTGACCGTGCGGATGGGCTTGTTAGTGTCTGCACTAACGGTGCGCCTTGCGTGCCAGCGCCGATTGGCGTCGATAATGACAAGAGGCTCCCTTGTCTTTGACTGTTGTCGTTGAAAGGGTCTGCACGGTGGCTGCTGTGCGATGTGGTATTGTGCAGACTGGAGGACTTGAGTGCGGCAAGCGATGTATGGCTGGATGCACCTTGCTCCATGTGAAGTAGCTTCCTCCACATGGCATCGTCCTCAGCCTCAGCGCCGGCATCCGAGACGCTATTCGTCGCGATCGCATCAGTTTGGTGCGTCCCGGCGCCGGTGGTGGTCGTTTCTGACATCTGTAATGCCGGAGACCTCTCTGGAACTAGGCTACTATGAGCTGTGCTAGTGTTCCGAACCTGGAAGGGTGGCCTTCCAGGCTGAGACGCTGATGCGGACAAAGGTCCAGCATATGCCGGCTCGTGATCGAGAGCATAATGCACGATGTCTCGAGACATCAGACCTCGGGCCGTCTCGTCGCTCGGTTGATGCATGTCAGGTGACTCTGGCACACGCTGCACGTCCACCGCGTCGACAAGCGGCAGTGGAACGTGCGCGACATCTTCTGCGCTCGTGTCGATGAAGCTCTTCGATGGCCCAGCCACATCGAGGGCCTCGAAGCCGTCTCCTTCGTCACCGAGTAGCATTGACTCCTCGGAGAGCGGTCCAAAGTCTGTGGAGGGCGGCCGCATACTGGTATGCTTCGGCGTGCGCGAGGCACGAGACGGCAACGTCTGGCTAGCCAAAGCAGCTGTTCCAATCCTGATACGAATGTCTTCTCGTGGTGGTGCGCCACTCATAGCGTGTTCTGGTCGCATGAGGCGCTCAGCGAACAGCGGGCTGATCGAACGCCGCTTTGCCGGCTGGCCTCGGCGGGAAGTCTTCTTGACTTTGCGCCGCTTGCCAAAGCGGTCCCGGTCATGCGATGACGAGAAGCCCATTTGAAGAGGCCTGGTGGCGGATAGGCGTAACCAATCACGGCGGGCCAGCAGGCGACGGCGGGCGTCGAGATGTCGACTGTCTGCGAGGAGTGGATCCTCTAGCGGTTCTGCTTCTTCTGGGCGGTTCAGAGAGCGCTTGGCAGGACTCACATCCTGTCTTGACATGACTCGTGAGGTAGCAGCCTGGCCAGAGTGGCCAGGCATAGCTGCTGGCCGACGAGGCTGCGCTGATTCAGTGCGCTCTCGGTATGCGCCGCCCGCATCGCTGCGCTGGGACAGAGTATGCGTGTCGCGCTCAACGCCACCTGCAGCTCCACGAGACTCATGGTATGGCCCGTGCTGCGTGCGGTGCTTGGTGAGCGGTGCGATGGTCGGATGGAGGTAGTCAGGGCGGAATGTACGCTGCGAGCTTGGCGTGTTCTGGAGCGTCGCGCGCACCTTTGCAAAATGCTGCTTTTGCTTGAGCAGACCTGCGTTTCCTCTGTTCGCGAAGCGCCGATGGGTACCTCCTGTCCAGTCCATGATCCCTTCTGCTTTTCAGCTGAGTGGCAAACCGGGTCGCGCGATGTAAATCAGTCCCGATGCGTCGAGGGTGTCTAGGCCACGTCAGTTGGAGTGGATTTAGGGTTCCGTACCTGTACCGAGAACAGAAGGAACGAGGGAGGTCGACGCGATCCTTGGCACACTTCGACCTTCCCGAACCAGTGTGGTCATTGTACCACACTGACCTGCCGCAAGCCGAGCGCCACTGTCGATTCTGACCTGCCAGTCATGTCTGACGATCTCATCACCCAGCCAGTCCAGCGTGGAGGCGAACGGTGCCCGCCTCACGTCGCCGTGATCAAGTAGAGGCGCAGCACCGTACTCATGGTCTCTGCGACCAGCCCGCCTCGTATCTCACCCAGACCACCATGGCTCACTCTCTCCAGCCCGCCTCGTATCCACATCGGATCGATCAGGCCGGCTGCTTGCACAACACCTTCGGAGTTGCCCAGGAGAGTCAAAGCACAATAGTGCAGAAGAGATGTGCCGCATTACGGTATGCCTTGACAGACGCTGCGCCTCGTGCCACCGGAAGCCTGGGTACATATGCCGCCCACCCGCTCATACGCTGCGCGTGGCGGACGGCCGAGCCTGGAGCTCACTACGACCCGCGGTATGAGATCAGTCAAGTGTTGAAACAAGGAAAGTACTCCTACGCAGAGAGGGCTGCATCAGGTCTATGGCGCCGCAGTCGAGGCCGCTTGCGGATCGAGGTCCTTGCCGTGGACTCCACGCGCTGCGCCACGTCCACAATAATGTCGAGTGAGTGCGTGTCCAGGATGATGTGTGAAGCGGTAGTTAGGGTGGTGCTCCAAGCGAAGGATCCGGCTCGAAGATGCCCAATAGGCTTCCTCAGCCAGGCATGGTCCATGGTGGTTCGATCGAGGGTTGAATGAGGTTCTCGGGCCTACTCTGCTCCGAAATTCCACAGGCACGTGCTAAGCCGCCTCCTCGGCAACGAGCTTATCTGCCGCTTGATGATGACGCAGCTCACGCCACAGCCTTCGTCCACGACAACTTCCATTACGCACCTGTCGCGCCGTCGCGATCCCCGGTCCGCACTTCAGATGCACTTCTAGGGTCCTTCTAGGCCTTCCCGGCCTCGCAGCCTCGGATCCGGGCCCCAAACACGATACAGTCCTGGCATTTCCTTCTGCATGGCCGACGCATGCGATCCAGATACGGCGCTGACCGATGGAACGCTAGCCCGACAAGCTTCGCGATATGACACGCAGGCACGGTAGGGGGATGCAAGCAGGGTGCTAACGGCTCGAGCGACGAATGAAGATGGGGCAATCCGATTCGCACCCTCCGCCGCCCCTCCATCGTTTGCGGGCCTTTTCTAATCCGGCCATGTGCGCGACCACGGCCTGCCGCTGAGAGGTGGGAGCCCCCAAATTTCCCTCTGCGGTCATCGAGTGGTCTGGTGTTTGGGAAGTGATGTCTCCCAGCCTATCCCTTCAACACGGCTGCCTGGCCGTCACCGCGGTGGATATCTGATGAGACTGACCTGTGGCGCTCCATATGTTTTCTACCTTTCCGACCCACTTCGATTGCCAGACAACTGAGGCGCAGGCCGCACCACACGCTCTCTCATCCAAACCTTCCATCAACATCAGTACCTCACCGTACAACATCTAATCACTTACCGAGGGCCAAACGAGCGGAAACCATATATCACCATGTCTCAACCATCGACTGTTCTGCCCAACCGGCCTCGCGCCTTCCGCCGCCTCAGTTCCGACGATGCTACACGAGAGGCTCTCAGCGTGCGGGCGCCCACCGTGGTGGTGCCGCCCAAGCATCTCATGGCTCCTAGCGACGCGCACGAGGTTGCCGCGGCCATGGAGCTGGCACGACACGAGCTAGAGGAGTACTCTTCCTCCATGTCCTCGCCAGAGACGCCGCCAGTCACCACCATCACGGACAAATACGCCTTCGCTTTCGATATCGACGGCGTGCTCATCCGTGGCGGGAGACCTATCCCGGAGGCGATCGAGGCCATGAAAGTCCTGAACGGCAAGAATCCGTACGGGATCAAGGTGTAAGTGTCGTTTGCCAGCCCCGGCGAGGATCCTTTGCCTGACGAGTCTAGGCCGTACATCTTCGTCACGAACGGCGGCGGCAAGACCGAGCAAGAGCGGTGCATACAACTCAGCAAGCAGCTGGAGATCGAAGTGTCCCCGGGACAATTCATCTGCGGCCACACCCCGATGCGGGAGATGTCAGCGAAGTACGGGACGGTGCTAGTGGTCGGCGGAGAAGGAGAGAAGTGCAGGCAAGTTGCCGAGGGCTACGGTTTCAAGGATGTGGTCACGCCCGGCGACATCATCAAGGACAACCCGGACACGACGCCCTTCCGCAAGCTCACCGCGGAGGAGGAGAAGAACTCCCGGATCCGCAACTTCGCCGAGGTCAAGATCGAGGCCATCTTCGTCTTCGCGGACAGCCGGGACTGGGCCGGCGACCAGCAGATCATCCTCGACCTGCTGATGTCCAAGGGCGGGTACCTGGGCACGCGCTCCGAGGTCTTCAACGAGGGCCCGCCCGTCTTCTTCTCCCACAACGACGTCATCTGGTCCGCCTCCCACGACCTCACCCGCCTCGGCATGGGCGCCCTGCGGCTCTCCCTCGAAGCCATGTACCGGGCCATGACAGGGCTGGAGCTGAACACCACCGCCTTCGGCAAGCCGCAGATGGGGACCTTCCAATTCGCGACCCGCCTGCTGCGGCAGTGGCGGCGCGACACCCACGGCATCGACGCCCCGCCGGAGACCGTCTACTTCGTGGGCGACACCCCAGAGTCCGACATCCGCGGCACGAACGACTTCAACAAGGAGTCGGAGAACACGTGGTACTCCATCCTCGTGCGCACGGGCGTGTACCAGGAGGGCACGAAGCCCAAGTTCACCCCCGCGGCCACCGTCGACACCGCCCTCCAGGCCGTCCTGCACGGCATGGAGCGCGAGTCGAAGAAGAGCTTCCGCGACGAGCTGTCCCTGACCTCCGCCAAGCTCGCCGGCACGGCCATCGACGAGTCGTCCGAGACGACCTCGCTGGCATCCTCGGAGCCCAAAGACGGGGGCAGCACCGCCCTGGCGTGATTGGGCCGGAGCCTCCCCCATCGACTTTCGCCTGAGCTGAGCGATCTCCACCGCATATAGGCACGGCATCCCAGCGATTGCGATCTATCCCACACCATGGACGACGGCGCAGTTGTCTTACGAGGCGTTTGGCGGGATGCATGGAGCCTCGCGTACACGCTTGAGGATTTCACAGCATATACATACACAAATACCCACGCGACTGCAAAAGGTCGCGGTCCCCGCGTTTGCGGTTGCGAGGAAACCCCTGCCCTCCACCAGACTGGTCTGCAGGGGGTTGGAAGGGAAGGCATGCAGGCCTTTCGCACGGATGCTGGCGTTGGTGGAAAACAGGTAGCGGTATGGACGCGATGTGTAGCAGGCAGGATAGTCTCCGCAGCATGCAGACTCCACAATGGGCAGCCACTGTTATCGCATCCGTCACGTGTCTCGGTGTTGCCAGGTCCTGTTTTGATTGCTGGACTCGAGAATTCGCTGCACAGGCTGCTTAGGCATAGGTGTGGGTACGTGTAAGTCGGTCACGGGTGGATGGTGAGTGTGGCACTCTCTGCCCGACTAGTTGTAGAAAGTCGGGAGTTAATCGTGCTTCTTGCAGCCTCGAGCATCAACACCCCGTAATAACTCCTCTTGTCATCCCAAACTATTGATCCAGCTGCAGGTGAAATCCACGAGCCAGTCACCAAGTCGGAGGACTGCGAGACGCGCGATGATCAGATCACCCGCGCGCGACTTTGAGCCACTGCGAGTCTCCTCGCTAAGTAATGTGCTCGAGATGGGCATCGCTGCACGCGAGGCGGTATCGTGCGGAGTGGTTGATCAGCTTCGGTTGTTGGCATGGGTGCCGTGGAGTGCCTCTACCCCCTCGTGCGATACACATTACACGCATTGCTCCTCGGCCCCGCTATGCAAGAGACGCGCAGCACAGACACCCCGCCGCAGCGTGTGCAGCGGGATGCGTACATGTATCCAGCGAGCGACCAACCCGAACCACCTGGTCCGTGCGCCTGATCACAGTCCCGCAACGGCTAAGGGTTCAGCTGCACGTAATTTCCTACACGCACAGCGCACGTCAGCACGCCCGCCCCATGCCTCCCTGCCCACACACTGGGAAGGCAAGATGCACGACTCACCGGGGAACTGCCCCTCCCTGACCCCGATCCTGCCAACCCACCACTCATTGTCATTCCCCGTCCGCGTCACGACCTGGATCGTCTCCCCGGCACTGAAACTCAGGTCGCCCTCAGCCTGCGCTTCGTAGTCATACAGCGCCGTCACCGTCTCCACCCCACTGGCGCGCAGCGCCCCCGGTTTGGGTTTCAGCGGCGGCGGCGGCGCGGCGCCCTTGGACTTCGCGGCGGAAGTCCAGTTCGAGCCCGTGCTGGAGGAGCGGTTGATGGCGTCGTTGTTCAGGCCCGCGCCGGCGATCGCGAGCGGTTTGTTGGTGGCCGGCGTGCCGCCGGTGTCGGAGGAGTAGGTGTAGGCGGGCGGGGGCGAGTCGTAGGAGTCGGCTGTGAGACGGCGGGTCGCGGCGGCGGCGGCGGAGGCGGAGGAGGGGTTGGAGGACGCACGGCCGTTCTCGATGCCCAGGCGGGCGGTGTACTTGCTCATGGGGCGTTTGGGCCCGCCGGTCGTTTTGAACTTCACCATGCCGAGGGCTTCGGTTTGCGCTTGCGTGTCGCCGCGCTTCTCCTCGAAGGCCTCCTCGATGCCTTTGGTGAGGTTGAAGTAGCCGATGTCTATGCTCTGCATCTTTTCGTGGAGGGTGTAGAAGACCTGGCGCGAGAAGTGTGAGGGTCAGCGCATCTGTCAGACGACTTCCCGCGCATCGATGTACGCACGTTCAATTGCATGTAGTAGAAACTCTGGAACAGCGGCAGAATGAACTCCCGCTCGAGCCCGAACAGCGCCGGCAGCTCCTCCTTGAGCACATTGTTGAAGTACTCGTACTCCTGCGTGGCCATCTCGACATCATTCTCCGCCTTGTACAGCGCCTTCTCGTCCTTCAGACTCTTGTCCTTCTTCTCCTGCAACTTCTTCAGGGCATTCTTATGCCGATCGTAGTCAATCTGCTTATGATCCCGCTTCGCCGCCGTCTTCCGCACCGCCTTCACAATCTCGCTCAGCTCATCCGCGGGCTTCACCACCCGCGCCTCAATCAGCTCCAGCTCCGGCTGCAGGCTCGCCTTCAGCTCCTGCACGATCTTCTCGTACTCCTCGCACGCGCGGATCCCTTCCGGGTTGCCGTCCACGACGTAGCTGTCCGGGTCGCTGGCGCGGCCGGAGATGGGCTTGTAGATCTCGGCGCAGGCCTGCGAGAACTCGATCTGGTGGTCCAGCATGCCGTTGATGGCATCGAAGTACTTGCGCGACTCGTCGTGCAGGCGCTTCGTCTGCGTCTCGAGGTCGGCGAAGCGCCGCTCGGCGTCGATGTAGATGGCGTCTTTGGTGATGTCGCCCATGTTGAAGCGCTGCTTGACCATTTGCGGCGTCTGCTGCGGGTTAGTCGGGGAGGAATCTGGGGGGGTGGTGGTTGCGAGGGTACCCGGATGGCGCTCTTCTGGAAGCCTTTCCAACTCATGTTGGCGGTGTTGCTGTGCTGTCGTGCCCGGCGTGGGCAGGAGGTAGTTTGAATAAGTCAAGTGGTCTCTTCCGGGCCCGATGGAACAGAACAGTGCTGCCTCGAGAATAGTGCAAGTGTATGCGCGGCGTCTCCGGAATGACGGATGTCCGTGGCTTGGATCCCTTGGCTGCGATGTCCTGGGTCTGCGATACGGTCCGGTCTTTACGTGTACTCCGGACCGAATGCGAGTCTTTCGCGGTTTCCAGGCCAAAGATTGTCCTGACCATTCGGTACGCTCGGATGTCCGGATACACACCTCATGCACGGAAACATTCGAGAAGCATTGGCGAGCCGCACGCTGGCACTGCCGGGCTTGGCGATCAGATGCCAGATCGGTGCAATAGTATGGCGCACTGAAGACTGGCACATGGCATTATGATACAAGAGGCCTACCCACTCTCCTTGATGACCTGCTTCAGCGCCTTGACATACTCCTCCACCTCCTTACACCCCACCAGCGTGATGTCCCTCCGCCGCCCCTCAAACACAATATACGGCACACTATCGATCCCGTCCCCGGCCTGCTCCCTGATCAACGCCTTCGCATCCATTATTCCCTCGTCCTCATCCTCCACGAACTGCCTCGCCTCCGCCTCCTCCACCCCCGCATCCGCCAAAGCCCTCATCAGCGTCTCCCGCGAGCTCGGATGCCGCTCCTCCTCGAAATACTGCCGGTACAGACTCCCCACCACCTTGTCCGCGGTCTCCGGCCCCTTCACCTCCTGAAAATGCTGGATCACCCGATGCGCCTGCAGCGTATTCGCGACCGTCCCGCCGAACTTATAGTCAATCCCCTCCGCGACCCCGTACGCGGACATGAGGGTAGTATACATCTTCATCTTCTCCTCCGAGTCGCCGTAGCGCGAGCGCCGGTACCACTCGTATTTGTCCTCGCCAGCTTGCGAGGCAGAGGGGTAGAGTTGGTAGGGGAGGTACTTGAGGGTGAAGGTCACGGGGGTGGATTCAGGGAGGAGGGAGAGGGCTTTGGCCAGGCGGCGCTTGGCGAGGTAGGTCCTGACTTACCTTCAGCGGGGGAGTCTATCATGCTGCTGGGATGCGGTGGTGTGTGTACCATGGACAGATGGTGTCCAGGGTGAAGGAGATGGTGGAGTCGTAGCCCATGTTCGCTCAGACGAACTGGGTAGTCTTGGTGCGATGGCGATTGATGTCTCACCTGACGCAATGATGTCCTCACGCAGCGCGAACTTGTCGACGTGGTCTCGGGTCGAGGCCGTCGACTCCCAATCCCCCGCCCGTCCGATCGCATGCTACCAGCCACATCGCCCGCACCCCGCCATCCACTCCCGGCGCATGACCTCACGCCCTCAGCCACTTCCCGGCAACTCTAAAGTAGCGACCCGCTTTTACATCTGTCTCGGCACCTCACCCGCCACCCGCTCCCTCTTCTGCCGCTGCCCGGTCGCAGACCAAATGACAGGCACGAGATGCGCATCAAACCCATGCCTTATCAACGATCATGGGTAATGTGGTATTCATGCTCTCACCATCTCGACGACGAGGACATCTCGCCCTTCAGATTCTCGCCGCGACAAAATCGCCATGAGTCTGAACGGCAGAAAGCCCTGGGATGCAGGTGGCTGGGGCAACCACGAACGACCGTTGACTAGCCCGAACTCTCCCATCACCCACCAGCACCTCTTCGTGCATCCCAGCGACACGCGCAAATAGTTCCCGCGCTACGATGACCCTACCGAACTGGTTCACATAGATTGCGGTCTTGCGGCGGTGCGCGAGATAGTGCGGAGTGGCTAGCAAGGGTGCTTGGAGCCAAGCGAGGCGTTGCAAGCCGGATTTCCTTCGTGGAGAGGTGGCGGAAAACCGGCCGTGGGCTCGTCGATCACCGTTCGTATATCATGGCGGTGCGGTCGACGGTATGCGGCCTTGGTTTGTCTTACATCTCATCGACTCTCTCTCGACAGACAGTAATAGTATATCGCTTCCTGCACTTGCAACCAGTGTTCATCACCGTCGCTATTGAATTCCGATATACGCGATCAATACCAACACCAGAAAACATAATCAGCCGACCAGACAGCCAATCCACCAACCAATAATCAACGACACACAGTCACCATGCGGTCAACCACGCTCCTCGCCTCCCTCCTGGCCTCGACATCAGTCCTGGCACAAAACATCACCACAACCACCGTCGCCGTCGCGGCATCATCCAAGCAATTCAACCTCGCCTGCTACCCGACCATGCCCGGCGGCGGCTACACCTTTGGCCCAGGCAACCCGTTCCCGTCGCCGTCGAACAACCCTCCGCACAGCTCTAGCTGGTACTCCAGCGCCAGTTCCAGCGCCAGCTCGAATGCATCTGTTCCATCGACGACGGTGACGGCCTACGTCCCGTCTGGATCGGCAGCATCGACGGGTCTTCCGACTGGAGGGCCGGTGTCGACGATGACGAACGGCACGTACGTTATGCCGACCCTCAAGAGCACCGTCTACTCGACTTACACCGCCAGCGGCAGTCCTGCGGGAAGTGTGGGCGGCGCCACGACGACGCGGACGACCTTCGTGACGGCCGGGCCAGCTAGCACGGCATCGGCGGCGACATACGCGTCGTCGGCGAGCGGGGCGAGTGTCTCCGCTGCTGCGGCTGCGACGTATGTCCCGGCGTCCAATGGCGCAGCGAGCGGGTTCAGCCTTGGTGCGGAGGGCTTCTTCGTCTTGGGGCTTGCGGGGTTGGTGGTTGCTGCTGCGCTGTAGGCGGCGCCGAATTCAAACGACGCGAAGTTGGGTTGATGAATGTGACTGGACGATCTGGCTTATGTTGACGAGGAAGACTTGACGATACGAGGCAATGGGGTGATGTACATACTGAGTAATGGGGCATCCTGATGGATGATAGATGGGGTGGATGGGCGGGCGGGGTGGGTCATGGTGGTTCTACGCGATACCCTTTTGCTGGTGGAGGTGTTCTGGGAATGATGTATATATGTCCATAATCGATCCGATCTGCACCTGCACCCTTTACCATGTTGTTCGATGATATCCAGTCGAGATCATTCGATCTTGATTGCTGCGTGGCCAAACATAAAATACCCCGCTGCACCACCGACCTCCAACGCCCGCCCGCACTTGACCGCATTACCAGCGCAACCTCATCAAAACCCTCCAACACCCCACCCACGCCCCCAATATGGCCGAACTCTCCACCACCAAGCTCGACCCGGACGCGCACCTCCTCCTCGACGCGCCCCTCCTGCGCCTCCCCCACGAGCTCCTCCGCAAGAACCTGAAGGCCGCTCAGCGGCACATCGAAGTCGCCCACAAATCCCTCACCACCACCCTCCAACCCCTCACCCCGCACACCTCCCCCGCGGAAACCCTCGCGGCCCTCGACGCCACGCTCGCGAAAGCGCAGACCCTGAAGCGCAAGTTGGAAGGGTTGAGGGAGGAGGAGCAGGCCCTGCACCGGCAGCAGGAGGCCCGGATTCGGCACCTCGGGGACCTCTACGGCGTCGAGACGCTGGCGGACGTCAAGTACGAAGGCTGGAGCCACGTGCGCCTGGATCGGCTGGTGGTGGATTACCTGCTGCGCAAGAACTACACCGCCTCCGCCCGCTCGCTCGCAGCGTCCAGGGGGATCGGGGAGCTGGTTGATATCGCAGTGTTTGAGGACTGTGCGCGGATCCAGCGGGGATTGCTCGAGGGTGGGGAGTCAGGGGTCAAGGAGGCGCTGGGGTGGTGCGCGGAGAACAAGCAGGCGTTGAAGAAGGCGGGGAGTACGCTGGAGTTGGAGTTGCGGCTGCAGCAGTTCATTGAGTTGGCGCGGACGGGGGAGATGGGGAAGCTGATGGAGGCCGTGGCGCACGCGAGGAAGTTTCTGGCTGGGGGGGTGGATGCGGAGTTTGGGCTGCGGGCGGGGGGGCTGCTGGCGCATGGGGTGGAGACTGTGGTGGAGCCGTACAGGGTGGGTGGACTGCCCTTCCATTGTACGCTTACCACCCCAATATGCTAACACGAGATGGCTACGGCGACAGACCCTCTACTCCCCCGCCCGCCTCCAGCACCTCGCCTCCCTCTTCCGCAGCACGCACCACACCCTCCTCGCCCTCCCCGCGCAGCCCCTCCTGCACACCGCCCTCGGCGCCGGCCTTTCTGCGCTCAAGACGCCCGCCTGCCACAGCATCCACAACCCGCTCACTGCCCCTGCGGGCCAGACCACCCCGAACGGAGCCCCCGCCCACTCTCTCATCCCCTCCCCACATGGTGGAGGTCTGTGCCCTATTTGCTCGACGGAGTTGAATGAATTGGCGAGGGGCGTGCCGTACGCGCATCATACGAAGAGTTATATGGAGGAGGATCCGGTGGTGCTTCCGACGGGGAGGGTTTTTGGGCGGGAGAGGTTGAGGATGCTGAATGAGAAATCGGGAGTCCCCGCGGGAAGGGTGCGGGATCCCGTGGAGGGGCTTGGCGGGATGGAGTGGGGGGAGGCGGAGTGCAGGAGGGTGTTCATCTCCTAGCGCAGGATCGTGGGGATGGCTTGCCGGGAAGATGTGGGAAGGGGGCCAACAGGGGATTCGGGTGCAGGACGACTTCTCTTGCCTCGGAAAGCTTGGCCTTGGATCTCTTGGGCCGAGCCGGGCGAAGTATCCAGCCCCCACGCTGTCCCGTCTATGGTTATCTGAGCCGATCTCGATCGCGCCTTCCTGAAGCAGATCAGCGGAACCAGCGCCGGGCCAAGCCCAGACAAAGCTGGTATGTGCAACCTTCGATCTTCGAATCCCGATCTTTTCAGAGAAGTGCGCTATTCGACGCAACATTCGCCGCATCACAGACTTCAAAGGTCGCTGGGCCGATGTGGCCTAGACTACTCGACACAGCGGCGTGAAAGGGCCAGCAGCTGGTGTTCGCCCACCATAAGGCTTCGTGCTCATCCCTCTCTACGACGGAACGATGGGATGAAGCCTGGCGGTGCCCGCTGATGACCTTGGAGCCCGTTGGACTGGACAACAACGGCCAGGAAGGGGCGGGGAGAGGCCGAGAGCACGTCACACACCAAGCACGTCTTTGGGTCCCGGGCGCCACGGCGCGAATGATTCGTGCACCTGCTAAGGTGTGATGCAAAGGCTTGTCAAGTCGTGTCTTGGACGCCTCCTAAGCTTACATTGACCGTCCTCTCCCACCGCCAAAGGCCTGCTAAGATATAGTATCGAGCGCCCCGACCGGCGCTCGCCGCCGCTTCTTCCAAGGTTCTGGCCGTGCACTGTGGCAAGGCGGCGCTTCCAGAGCCCCCACCTCTCCAGGCACTGGACCGGCGAGCCCTCGCAAAGCGCACCGGCGCGCTCAGATCGTTTGACGCATCGCTCAATACACCCGTTCGCAGACTCTGCCACACCTGAGTTAGTTATCGCTCACAACGGCCTGGTGCTATGCTGTGACATTCCGTCGAGGCGTCATCACCCCGGGTATCGTCATCTATGGGCATTGGAGCATTTCTACAATGGTCTTTCTAAAGCCAAGGCTCGGTGTAGGGAGACTAGGGAAGTCTACCTTGGAGTTCAGCGTAAGGGTAGTAGTGCATCTCGATTCTTCGATCTTCTGGCACACCACGCACGGCAACGACGCCAGCAGTCACAGCCTGCTACACGGCGGCATATGGCCCACTCGATACCCACGTCTGTCGGGGACTCGGGGTCGAGGACATTCTGTCAAAAGCGAACGTGCCACGGTGCACTCCCTGCGGATGACGGCTTACAGCATCGGAAGAATGGGTACGCCCGATCATCGCGATGGTGGATCTACCATCTAGCTTAGACCGGAGCCTGAGCAGTCCCAGCGAGGAGTGTCGTCAGCACTGTGACAGTGTGCAGACTCCGAGGGTGTATTCGTTTTATAGCACCTAGAGCCGGTCCATTCTGGTAGCAGATTACATGCGACTACTGCACTAGGGAAGGGATAGTTGAAATCCAGGCCTACGCAGAGCTAGACGTGCTCTGTCGTGTCCATTCGAGCTTCTAGAGTGGCGATGGGAGTAGCATGCGGGCCGAAGAAGCAGGCTTGCCTGCTGGGGCGCCAGCCCAGTGTTGACGAGGGCACCATCGCGCGCAAGACGCATCCTCGTCCGTCCGGACCCCTGTGGAGGATATGTGGATCAATGCTCACCGCGCATCACAGTGACACACTGAGACAATTCGGAGCCGACACGAGAGCGTTGGCGGGTCGTTCCGAGGGTGAAGTGGTTGCTGGAGATATGCCCTTCGGAGCTGCATCGGGCGTGCACAAATGGCCTCGTCGTTGCATTCTCAAGTCTTCAGCCAATGCCAGTCCTCGCCTGGCATAGAGAGCCTTACCGCTCGTTCTCCTGTACCAGAGCTCACATCGGCGCACCTGTACCGTAATCGGATATGACGTGGGTGCAGCCACTTCTGTCCGTTCTACAGCTTGCGTTCGTATGCCGAGCGTCCCCATGCTGCCACACTCTCGATCCTAGCGGAGAGAGAGTCCGCGCAAGGGTGGCCAAGCGGCGGGAGAGCAGAGCCGGTGGAGCGTCCTCCCCGGCATCAGCTGAGTCCGAGTCATTCGACGCAGCTGGCACTGGGTGACTGTGACACTCGCTTGCCTTCTGGGACGTGAATTGCGCGGTCGATCGCGGCGCGCTGAGAACCCCGACGGCGGCAGCATCCGAATTTGTACTGGCACCTGGCCTTAATATCGGCGGGGGTCTTCTGTACCACGCTGAAGCTGGGGAGGGGGGACGAGAACAATGGGCACTGATCTCGCCGGCGGCGATAGGCCGATGGGAGCCTGGGAGACTGTCCTCGACACGGTCGACGCTCGGATTGACCCGAAGATCGTCCCGAGCGTCGTCGCTCAAGATATCCGTTGGCTCGTAAGACCATGGGATTGGTGAGAGACATCCAGGTAGCCAATCTACATCCAGCGTTGCAGGACTTGTTGATAGGGTTTGGCGAAGCGAAGGCTTAACGGCTCCACGGCGGGCCCGGCAAGAAAATGCGGGGAGTCTAGATCGACCGGGTTGAGCCGCAACGCAAGCCACATCACCTCCTTCCACAGCCGCATACCACACTTGGACGCCCACGCCGGGCTCGACGCGCTTCCGTCGTGGAACAACGCCGCCCAAGCTGAGAGCGTGTCCCGCCGTTGTCTTGGCAAGCGGTTCTCCCTTCTCTTCCGGTGCGACCCCACCCCTGGGACCGAGCCAGCCACATCTTCACTTTTTGCCCCCGGGAGTAGGTACCGCGCTGGAGGTCGACCCAGACCGCGCTGTCCTCGCCCAGCATGCCTGCCCGGCGTGTCTCGATGGGTCGACGGGATCAGCATGGGGACTCCCGTACGAACTCTGTCGGGATATGAGCGGCGTGTCCAGGAGAGTATAACAGCTCTCTCATCCTGTCCCGTCGTCCATCCAGCCTTCATCCCTCAGTACGAGATTCCTTCAACCCTTCCTACTCACGCACCATGTACGGACTCGTGTCTGCCTTGCTCGCCCTGGGGACGCTGTCCCTGGCCAACCCGGTCCCCGCCCCGGCCGCCAGCGTCAACACCTGCGCCGCCGTGTCCAAGGTCGTGAGTGCGCTGAAGGCCCAGAGCACCGCCGCCGCCTTCTGCACCTCCTTCCTCAAGATCACCACCAGCACCATCACAAGCTCCCGCACCGTCACCTCGACCATCCCGGCCTCCGCCACGCTCACCACCGGCACGAACACAGCCACTGCAAGTCCAGTGACCACTGCAACGACGATCGTCGTGTCCGCGAGTTCGACTTCGTCAGTTGGCCGGACTTCCTCTGTATCCGTGGCGATCATACTGACAAGCGTGACTTGCACAGCACCTCCACCGTCTTCCAGCCAACCACCACGACAACCACGAGCACCGTAATCAATTCCCCGACGGTGACCGTGACTCTCTACGACTGCACGAACCCCGGCAGCCCCAACGCCAAGCGCGCGGCGGCGGCCAGCACAACCACCTCCTCCAAGGCGAACCCGCTCGCGTCCTTTGCGAGCTCCGCACTGTCCAGCGCGTGCCGCTGCCTGTCCCTGCCCACGCCGGCGACGACCGTCTACGTCACCGGAACGGCCAGCGTGACCTCCACGACCACCCTTCAGACCGCCGCGACCGCGACCTACACACCCACGGTGGTGCAGACGGTCACCCAGACGACCACCGTCGTCGTGCAGGGCTATGACTACGAGCCCACCACCGTAAGTAGACCCCCTCCATCCCTCGCCGCGCCACCCAGCGCGCTACGTGGAACCCCCAGCTAACCCATCGGACCAGATCATCAACTCCGAGACGGCCACCAGCACCGCCCCGGCCATGACCGCGACCGCGACCCCGGGCTACTGCACCTCCCAAGGCTCCTACGGCAACATCCACAACCAGAACAACGTCTACCTCGTCGGCACCTCCCTGTCCGGCAGCTTCCCCTTCGTGCCCGACTACTCCCTCACGAACGGCGTCCTGCAGCAGCAGGACAACGGCCAATACCTCTACGTCCTCGACGGCGTGAATGGTGGTGCCGTACTGGAGGGCGGGAGTGTGCCGGCGGGGGCGTGGGCCTTGCACTGCACCATCGCGGGGAATCCCGGGTCGATGCACGATTTCGCCTGCTTTAACACGCAGGGGGTGAGATATCAGGTGTACACGCTTGATGGGTCAAGCAATATACAGGTCGGCTTGGCGGTGCCGGCGGGGGCGTCGGGGCAGGCGCTGACGTGGTTCGGGTAGAGGGCGCGCTCGGCCGGTGAACTTGACGTGCATTATTACTCTTTGCGTTGTGGCTTAGCGTCTGAGCGTCTTGTCAAAGATTCGTGGATCTTCTTCCTACAGTCGGCTGCAGTCACTCGTGTCCGGAAGCCAGGGCACACTCGCTCGCCTATGTCTCGTCTTGATCGACTGGCAGAGCAAGCTCTACTTGCCCAACCCGTTCCTCTCGCCGTCCTCGAGATACGCCACACTCAAGTCATGCTCCCGCGTCTGCGCACCTTCACCGCCGCGGCCCCTCTCAAGAAAAGCCTTCAGTCCACCTCCATCCCCACCCACAATCTCGCCACCCTCGTCGGCCCCACCCCGCCTCTTCCTCCTCCTCCCCTCAAAAGCCCGCTCAACCATCCCCTCCGCCAAATCACCCTCCCCGACATCACCGTCCCCCCCGACCCCCTGCCCTGGTCCTCTCCCCCTCTTCACCAGCCTTCCGTCCTCAAACCTCCACCCCTCCCGCCCCATCCCCGCCCACCTCTCCCCGACCTTCACCCGCACCAAATCCCCCGTCGCCCTGGCATCCTCCCCGGAATCATGGCCCCCCTTCTCCCCGCCCCCCTGCTGGATCGCGCGGCCCAGGTACTTCGCGCTCAGCATCTTCAACCCATACCGCAGCGGGAGACCCCGGGGG
Organism: Teratosphaeriaceae sp. CCFEE 6253; assembly: GCA_033119285.1. Classification (NCBI taxonomy): domain Eukaryota; kingdom Fungi; phylum Ascomycota; class Dothideomycetes; order Mycosphaerellales; family Teratosphaeriaceae; species Teratosphaeriaceae sp. CCFEE 6253. The sequence goes on from JAWDJV010009469.1 coordinate 42,412, forward strand.
TGAGGGTAGAGGAGGACGGTGTCCACGATCGTCGGGTGGCAGAGCCGGGTGGTGTTGAGGTCGTTGTCGATCGCGTGGCCGATGAGCGGGGTCGAGGGCGTGAGGAA
>JAWDJV010009470.1:0-42183 GCA_033119285.1 Teratosphaeriaceae sp. CCFEE 6253
CAGCGTGGTCGCAGATCGAGGATGATGAGAAATGGCTGGACATCGATTACGCGGACTTTGAAGAGGAGTTGGCTGGTAAGAAGGGCAAGGGTAGCCAGTCTGCTGGAAGCCAAAGCAAAGGTGGCAAAGGGTTTGGCGATCAAGCTGCACAGGAGAATCTCCGGAAGATGGTCTCGCGCTTTGAGGACTTTGTTGACGACGACGGTGCAGGAGCAGAGGGCGTCGGTGACTCGGATGACGATGCCGAAGGTAGCTCGTCATCGTCCAGCGTCTCGGGCGAGGACAAGGACGGCTCATTCGACGAAGCGGAATTCGAACGGGCGATGAAGGAGATGATGGGGATGCCTGCCGACAAGGTCGAGGAGAGTGGCCTGCTGGCCGAAGCGAGACTTCTGGCGCTCGATGATGAGAAGGAGGGGCAGGTACCGGATGAGGATGAGGAGATGAGGAAGGTCATGGAGGTCATGAAGAAGGAGCTGCGGGGCCATGGAGCGCTGGACTTGGACGGCGAGAAAGTCTTGAAAAAGGGCCAGGCCAAGCAGAAGGGAAAGTCGTCGGAGAAGAGCCAGGCCGCGAGTAAGAAGGTCGCCTTTAGGCCCGAGAGACCGCCTGGCATGGTTCTCGGTGACCTCGCAAATGACCGCGAGGGCACGAACGCAGCGACTGTCGACGACGACAGCGATGTGGGACCTGGCGATGGCGAGCTCAGCTCCGACGACGAAGACTACAATGACGTCGACCTGGGCCTGGCGAAGAACATGCTCGAGGCTTTCAAGGGTCAAGCGGGCATGGCGGGCCCGGCGGGGAATCTGATGAAAGCGTTGGGTGTCAATATGCCGCGGGATGAGTCGGGGAGGATGAAGTAAGCCTGCTTTCAGCTCTAGGATGTCTCCGACCAGGGTCTGTTGAGTTGGACCAAAAGCTCGCTGGTGCCGCCACCAGAATCGCAAGGCGCATTGCAGAGTGCCGATGCTCCGCATACCTGTACTGCTTGGCTTGCCGTCTTATGTCTCCGACGACGTGTGGCACCGCCACTGCTTCAACCCAAGTCATAAATCTTTCCTTCGCGATTGACGCTCTCGGCGACGAAGGAAGAGGTGCCGCAATGGCCGAAGGCTGCACCATCATCTGGACAGCTAGCAACGTTCCAAGGGGTCCTACAAGACTGAGCCAAACGTTGGATCAGAAGAGCATGACGAATCGGCGATTGACCATCTCGGGAGCGCCGCGGCCGAGCGGTGTCTCCGAATGGCGTGGGTCGCGGGCTGTATCTCTGGAGGCAGCCGCAAGGAAGCGTCGATTGCTGGTGAAGTAATTGCACGCCATGACCTGCCCCAGCCTCGTGTCTCTCTCGGAAGCATCGAGATCATATCTTGCTCGCTTGGCCACCGGCATGTTGCCATCTCCCGACTTATGTGCCTCTACGTCGAAGCCATCGGATTGCCGGTTCAGTAAGAAGCAATACCGATGCGGTGCACTCCCCGGAGGCGGCCTAGGCGGAGCAAAGTTGACAATCGCGGATGTCCCGGACGCAAGCGTGCCGTCCACGGTGGCCGTACTAGTGGCCTGCAAATCGGACTGGATCCAATGCAAGATGGGACTGAGGAAGGGGAGATTGACTCAGGGGTCGTCGAGATCGAGACAGACGACGAGGTATCTACCGCTGGCGTTCGGGAGGGAGATTCGGGGTGCGGTGCTGGCTTCTGTGGGCCTGGCTGAGTGCTCATGGCTGCAACGACTACAATGAGGGAGCCGTACCTGCACGCGGGATGTACTGTCCGGTCTCGATCGCCTTGTCGTTCACTGTCAACCCGATCTTGTCGCCGCCTTTCTGCAGACTGGGAAGCGCCTCGTGGACGCTCTTGCTTACAGGCAATTTGGATGTTGAAGACGGATGCGAGGAGTGGGAACAGCACGATCACCACCCGCGTCACTTCGGTGCGGCACTTATGGACCAATTCTCGTAAATTGTGTATTGAGTCGCGCCGGAGATAGATGTATCGCCGCGGGCCACCGTGCGGTCCCCGAGGGCAGGATCACTCAACGACACAAGGCCGGTCCGCAGCACACCGATTTGTCGAGTGGTGCGAGCGACCCGGACATCCTAACGGACTCCAACGGGGCTGGCTCTGGGATGATGGTGCGCCGCTCGGTCACGATGCTTGGCCCTCTGGTGGTCGTATCGCCGAGAAGCTTTTGGATCCCTCCGCCACGCCAACCTTACGCTGACACACACACACGCTGCTTTGCAAGGGCGCGTATCTTTGTCCGGACGCGTATCTCTATCGGTAGCCTGAGGTAGCATGACCGTACTGGGCTATCGCATCGATGAAAGACCGCGAGAGCACCGGCAGGTCCGCGATCGTCCCGTGCATCGACCACTGATGTGAGCGAAAGATGGACGGCAAGGTGCAAGATCCCAGGCTTTCGATCGCGACGCAAACTCCGAGAGAGTGCTGCTGATCATGTGGGCCTTGTCATGCCAACCCAGTGCAACACTACAGCCGATCGTCCCCGGCCTACAGCGCTCTCCGATACCTCCAAGCCCAATACACCCCCGCGCTCGTCACGCTGATCGTCGTGGTCAGGATCAGCGCGGCGCTCATCAGGAAGCCTTGCTCAAAGAAGCCGACGCCGCCACCCGGGTGCCGCTTCATCATCGCCAGGGGTGCCACCGCCTTCACCATCAAAGCCTTCGCCGCGGCATTGTTCTCCGAGGCCAATGCCGTCTGCAGCAAATGTGAGCGGGCCGCGGGCTTGACGTATGCCGGTCTGCACTCGGAGAAAAGATGTGGCGGATACCTCACAGCCAGGTCGATGGGATGTGCCGTGGGGAACGCCGGCCCGACGAGGATCTCGCGAGGGATGTGGTTGATGAGTGAGAGGTGTGCGTCGATGAACTGGGTCAGATACTTCGCGGAGGCCGTGTTGCTGAAGTGGTAGGCGGCCAGCGCCGGTCGGTCCTGGCTGGCGCTGTTCACGAGGTCGATGGCATCGTCTAGACTCCGGAAGGCGTGGATGACCAAAACCGGCGCCGCGCTCTTCTGGACCAGTAATTCCGGCTTCCGTGCCGTGATCTCCACGACCGCGAACTTGCTCTCTTGGACGATGACTCGCAGCCCAGGGTCGGCCTGTCTCAGAGCTTCGATCCGCTTGCTGACCTGCCGCGCGATATTGGATTTGGTCTCAGCATCGGATGACGATTTTGTACTGCTCCCATACTTGATGCACTCCGCCACTGCGGCCGAAAGGAATGCCTGGCGGGAGAACTCGTTCACGAGCACAACGTCGGGAGCATACGGACTGCGGCCGCCGAAGCTGAATCTTGCCGCGACGAGCTCGCGTGCAGCCAGCTCGGGATTGCCTGTTCGATCGACGATGGCAATGGTATGCGCCTCTGCTAGGGAGGATACTTGGTTAGACTGCGGCCATCGTTGGCCCCTCCGCTGGTCGACGGTGATGGCCAAGTCCAGCACGACCTTTTCGCGGACCGGCGACGACGCAATGGCGAAAGTGTCTGGATCCAGGGCGCTTGAGAGCACTCGCCGGAGCAGAGAAGAGGTCTCATGGAGGTCGTTTTCGAGCTATACCTCTCCGTTAGCAAGGATCGCATTTCAGCGGGAGATGCCCAGCCCAATCTCACCAACACAATTACACAGTTGCCAGCCGCGATCGCAGCGCTCAAAGGCACCACGACTGAGAACAACAGAGTATGCGCACACGGCTCGATGTACACGATTCCCACCGGAAGCGCGCTGTCCGGCGCATCCTCGCCAAGCGCGACGCGATACTCTTCGGTATGGGCTTGCTTCGGACTCAACGAGGCGTAATCGTGGCGGATCGCGCGGATGGCCAGATTCAACTCGACCGCGATCTCCGCCAGGCTGTGGCCGTGGTCCTTCGCAATCGCCTCTTGGAATTTGGTCGCGTTGTCGATCAGCGTGTGGCACAACTGTTCCAGCTGGATCTGGCGGTAGTAGACGTTGTGTGCCCGGCCGTCGATGGCGGCTGCTCGGATCTGCGGGAAAGCGTTCGCCATTTTATCCGCTGTGTGTGTCCCGAGGTGGATGATCGAGCGAAGCGGCGATGCAGGTGTCTTGGAGAGTCGTGGGACGTCTTCTGTTGTCAGCAGGTGTGTCGCCCACTCTAGCCGAGAGCAATCACACGCGGTATCGATGGGTCTGGACGCGGCATGTGGTCGATCTGTTGACTCCATAGTGGAGGGTGGAGAGGCCTCCACATTTCCGGCGGGTTTCCGGTGGGGGGTCTCTCCAACTTCGCGTCGCGAAGGTCTACCGCGGGCAAGTGGATGCGTACTGCGTCTTGCGATCGTTGGCAGACTGTCTCTCTCTCTCGTCTACAGACCTGACCACCTGCGATGTCGGTGACCACAACAGACAACGCCCGCCTGACCACCGTCCGGCACGCCCTGGGCGACTACGAGCTGCACCACAGCCAGCCCAGCGACGCCGAGGCCGCCCCAGCTCCCGCCCCGGACGCGCATCCCTTACCCCCCAATAGTGCAGCGACGAGCAACCCACCCACCTGGGAAGATCGGTGGCGGAGAGTGCCTGAGTACAGGCCCATGAACAATCAGCTCGACGACCAGCGGGAGGTGTACGCCAATGAGATCGAGCATACGTTTATCCGGGTCATGTTTGGCGGTACGTAGACGTGCCAGAAGTACATGCAGCGCAAGATCGGGGAGCTGACAGATTGCGACGAAGGCGTGAACTTGATGTCCAGCGCCAGTCATCTGTGGCGGGCGACGGGTGGCAAGCTGAACAGTACTTACTTCAGTTCAAAGATCGGGGGAGAGTGGTAGCGCGAGAGGATGTGGGTTGGGTCACATGCGGTTCTTACCGGCTGCCATGTACTTAGTAGAGCTACGATACAAGTTCTTTGGCTGGCAGGAGTGTAGCAATGCACTCCCCAAACCCGACCCCATCACCGCAATACCCCGTCAGTGTCACCGTCTCGCCATCCTCCAAGTAGCCCCGCGGCGGCTTTGCACCCGCCTTCATGAATTCCATGAGACACCCGTGTTCGTCCTCGCCTCCCCCGGAGACCGTGCCCGTGGCGATGAGATCACCCGTCCGCAGCCCGCAGCCCCCGATGGCTTGGTGCGCGAGGCACTGCGCCAGCGTCCAGTGCATCCACGCCGCATTACTCTTGCACGCGATCGTGCCGGCCTCGAGCCCTGTGCCGGGCGGCGAGACGTGGACTTTCAGCTTGATGTCCAGCGCCTCGTTGCCAGTGTCCGCCAGATAGGGCATGACTTCTCTCTTCCGCGGTGGCGATGCGGCGCGGAAGGCCCTAAGGGCGTCGGACGTGACAACCCAGGGCGAGACGGTGGTGCCGGCGTTCTTGCCGTTCAGCGGGCCCAGCGGGATCATCTCGAGGCCCTGGATGTCTCGCGCGGACCAGTCGTTGACCAGGACGTAGCCGAAGACATGCGATTCCGCTTGCGAAGCCAGCAGACGCTCGTTCCTCGGCAGCGGCTGGCCGACAATGGCGCCGAGTTCCAGTTCGTAGTCCATCCGTTTGCACGGGCCGAAGACGACGTCGCTTTCGAAGGGTTTGCCGGACCAGTACTGCCCCAAGGGTCGCTCGACCGGCGTGCCCGAGACGTCGAGGCTGGAGCACCGGCCGGCGTAGCCGATGGGCATGTGGAAGAAGGCCGGGGGCTCGGAGCGCGTGCCCGTCATGGCCTCCGAGGCGTTCTGGACGTGGTTCAGGGAGCACGACATGTCGGTGAAGTCGCCCGTTACGACGGGCAGGTGCATGGAGACGGCGTGGATCGGTTCGACGGAGCCAGCAGGGAAGGAGGTGAGGGTGGCGTCTCCTCGGATGGCATCCTGCAGGCGTTCGCGTATCTCTACGTGGACTGGTTGGGGTAGTGCCGCGAAGGCGTTGAGCGTGGGGTGCGCGAAGATACCATCGGGTAGGCCCTGGACGCCGTTGAATGTGTCTTGTAGCTTGTCCAGGAAGATGACGCTGTCCTGAAAGCGTGAGACGCAGGTAGGAACGGCGTTCGCTTTCGAGGATCCGACTCCGAATGGAATGTTACTGAGCCCGAAATGCGCCGAGAAGCCTGGCAGAGGCGACGTCATGTCGAAGGCTGTTGGTCAGGGTCAGCAAGAGCAGCACAGTTCTCACTCACATGGCCATGGTTGCGTGGCGTGGGAGTGCAATGTAGGCGCACCGTTAGTGCGAGGTACGGTACGCGGCATCGGCCTGCCCACATCATCCGCAAGTGGAGAGCTAGGTATCGCGTGTGAGGTCGGCAGTCAACGCGCCTGAGCCATAATACGTGCGGTCCGCCTTTACAGCGCTCGCAGCATACCCTCTTTGCACGCACAAGATGACGGACACACTTCCAACCGTTCAGCGGCTGATCACGACCCACGATGCCGAGGGCAAAGCCATCTTCAGCGACCGGCTCGAACCCGTGGCGCCGCTGAAGCCCGTCGGCACCGAGGGCGTCCTCTTTGGCCTGCAGTACTGCTCCGAGGAGTTCCCGGCCGACCTCAATGGCGACAAGGACCTCGCGGCGTATCAGAAGTACATGGGCGAAGCGCCGGGGCTTGTGATCGGCGGCGGGACGGTGGTGCGGACTGTGGGTCAGTGTTGCGCGGCATTCGAAGTGGACTGCAACATGCTGATGCTGCCGTCACAAGACTTCCCGCCCGGTCACCTCTCGCCCATGCACCGCACCGTCTCGCTCGACTACGGCATTGTGCTGGAGGGCGAGGTGGAGCTGATCCTGGATAGTGGGGAGAAGCGGACGATGAAGCCGGGCGACGTCGCGGTCCAACGCGGCACCATGCACGCCTGGCGGAACATGTCGGAGACCAAGCCCGGCCGCATGATATACGTGTTGACCCCGTGCAAGCCGTTGGACATTGGGGGCCAGAAGCTGGGGGAGGATCTGGAGACGATGGAGGATGTGAGGGCGTCGAGCTGATTGGTCGGCCGCGTGTCAAGTACTGGACAAGTACAGTATGTCTCTTGTGTCAGAGTCTTATCATGTGTTTCATATCGTGGATCGTAACGATCCCGTTCCTGCATTGCGCAGCGAAGGGTTTCTATCTATCTCAAGCACAGTAATGACGGAGTGTAATTCATTGGGATGCGCTCGCAGCACAAAGTTGAAGATGCAGGGCAGAACGTTCTATCGTACTAACCCACACGGGCTAGGCCGATCGCATCGGCGAGCCCCGTTCACCACCACTGCATGTGGTTGTGCGGGCAGAGATCATGAATAAAGGCTCCCGACCGTGGGATCGAGACCCCATCTAGGCTTGTCACGCCTTTGCATGTGTAGACGACCATACACCGAATCAGAGGGGCCCAACATACTCGACTCCACCCTGGCTTCGCCGACATCCGTGGCGAATGGACGCGTCGGCCTCGGGAAGCATTCTGGACGAACCGCTGTCACCGCCCAGCGCCAATGGCACCACCCGCCACCAGTGCTATCTCTGCTCGCGGACTTACGAACGCGGCGATCACCTCTCGCGCCATCTGAAATCGCACGAAAACGAACGGACATACCGCTGCCCAGACTGCGGCAAGGGCTTCAACCGCGCGTGGGTGCCATCGTTATGGCCAATCTCCGCACCTCACTGACCTTACGCCAGTGACCTTCTGAATCGGCACCACGCCGCGCACTCCAAGACCGACGGCGAAGCGCTCCGGCGCCGAACAGGGCGGGCCTGTGCCCAGTGCATCAAGGCCAAGACGCGATGCGACGAGCAGCGGCCTTGCAAGCGCTGTAAGACTCGCCAGGTACCGTGTGAGGAGAGCGAAGCCCGCATCCAATCCGCTTCCCAGCCGATCGCGCGACGGACGTCCTCTTACGACGAGGGTGTGTCCTCCATCTTACAGCCTGGGTCTTCCGCCCAGTCTCTGGAACCGAGTCTCCCGGACCCGACCCATGCCCAGCAGCTCCCGAACGTCAAGGAGACAGAGCTCGCAGCGGCCGCCGCGCTCCAGCAGCCGACGCCATCTCCTTCGTCTCGGCATTTCGAAGACGCAAGCCTGCTACTGGGCCTCAACAGTAACAGTGCTCCTGCTCCGGTCATGGGCCGCTTCGATGCCACAGACGGCGCGTACCAGCCGCCAGGCTTCAATCCCGCGGAGATGGGCTTCCCGGACTTCTTCGAGCAGATCATGATGCCTGGGGTGGGGATGCCCCAGCACGCATCCGTGATGCCCCCGGACGTATCCAATTTCACCTCAGATCTGACATTCGACACGGGTGATTTCGACTTTTCTTTCCTGGCCAGCGGCCTGACGCGCCCATCGAGCGCGCAGGAGCATCGTCCGGACGTGGGGAGCAGCACGGCCGAGGTCGCCCAGACCGGGCGTTCGGACGTGCACCTGCGCTCGGAAGCCTTCCGACGGGCGCCGTGGTCTTGGAACCATTGGATCCCCGAGAGGAACTCCCACACGTTCGCGGGGCAGGAAACGATCGACGTACGGCAAGACCGGGTCGATGCCAGTGACCAACTCACCAGCCCAGATAGCGTGCGCCTGGTCCATTGCAACCTAGGCAACCCGGAACGGGATCGAATGATACGGGTGGTGACGCAGGTCGCGCAGAAGAAGCTGGCGATGCCGTCCTTCCCATCGCTGGAGCTGCTGGAGGATCTGATCGACATCTTCCTGCTGCAGGACAGCAGCGCCATCGACTCGTACGTCCATTCCGCTAGTTTCAACTGCGAGGACGTGCGCACCGAACTCTTGCTGGCGATCGTTGCGGCGGGCGCTCGCTACATTGCGCTGGATCCGGTGTGGAAGATGGGCCTGGTGATCCAAGAGGTGGTGCGGGTCGCCATCGGAGAGCTTCTTGAGAGTGACAACACAGCTACGAGGGAACTTGGACCCCTGCAGACTTTGTTACTCGTTCTCGACATCGGTGTCTGGAGTGGTGCTCGGTCAGTGTGCAAGAGGCCTCGTGATATCCGCTGTGACAAGGTAGCTGACTTGCTTGCGCAGGCGAAAGACAGAAATCGCGATTTCATTCTTGTAGGCAAATCGATGGGTGTAAAACTTGGCAGCTGTGTAAGATGTCTGCTAATTCGCATCACCTGCAGGCAGCCGCCAATTACCATGCTCTCATGGTCGAACTCGTTCCGCAAATTCAGCTACAGCGACTCTATACCGCTGGTAGACGATTCGGACGATGTCCTGGAACACAAGTGGCGGGCCTGGGCTGAGCGGGAAGCGAAGAAGAGGCTGATCTTGCATACGTTCCTGCACGACTCCCAAGTCGCCATGCTGTACACCACGTCGAACCCGCTCTTGTCGCCGGCGCAGATGATGATGCCGCTGCCGGCATGCAGGGAGCTCTGGCTGGCGCCTAATGCGTACGCATGGAGGCACGCCTACCACCGGCTCGCCCCTCCTTCGCAGGCGGACACGCCGTCGATGAAGGAGTTCTTCGGGCATAATGCGCTTATTGAACGATATGGCAGTGTTGTAGACAAGAATCTGTGCATGTTGACGGCCTGCCACGGGCTGGGTCACGAAGTCAGTATGAACGATGGGTTCATCTCACGGGACATAGTGTGTGCAGCTGCTAACACATGAATGCATCGCTTCTAGGTCTGGGCATACCGATCCCACGCCCGCCTGCTCTGCGGCTGGCGCAACATCGGCCGACGCGACCGCTCGCTCGACCACCAGCGCCTGCAGCGCGACCTGCAGGACGACCTCACGACGCTGTACGCGCACTGCGAGCAGCAGACCAACGCCAGCCCAGTCGTCATGCTCACGCTCGAGCTGCTGATGATGCTGCTGCACGTAGACATCGAGGACATCCAGAACTTCTCCGGCAAGCTCGGCGAGGAGGAGGCGCGGAATGCGTTCCCCAAGGTCTCGGCCTGGATCCAACACGGCGAGTCGCGGACGGCGGTGTACCATGCGGGGCAGGTGTTTCGGGTGGCGCGCTGCTTTGAGAAGACGCGGCTGAGGGATTTCTATGCGGTGGCGGTCTATCACGCGGCGCTCACGCTGTGGGTCTATGGCATGGTGACGTCGAATGCGGCACGCAAGAGCGGCGGGCAGTCGCCCAATCAGACGCCGCGGATGTCCAGCGGCGCGTTGCACGGCAATGTCGGTGCTACGTCCTCGCAGAGCGTCCACCTGGACACCACCGATGAGCGCCCGGCGCGGGCTTTCCAGCTGCTCGGGCAAGGCACGCCGGGCATCTCCAACCTCGACGCGGAGTTCGTGCCGCTGTCGAATTCGAATGCGTTGATGTCCACCGCGGCGACGATCCTGAAGAGCAATTTCCCGCAGAGCCGCAACGGGCTGCCGCCGCTCGTCGCCAATCTGGCAAACCTGATGGACGAGCTTGGCGGGCTATCTGGGCGGACTTGAGCTGTGTACGCCCTTGTTCAAGACTATCATGTGGATGTGCTACTCGACTACAGACTAGCCTGCTCCAGGGGCGGGATGACCGGCAAGGTCACATAGTTCTCATGTGCCTCGCCAAAGTGCAGCCTGTTCAGGCCCGCGAACGCCTCCCCGCGGTCCCGCGGGTCGTTGTGGCCGAAGATGCCGCAGCCCTGGGTGTCGCCGCTGGAGACCTCGAGCACGAGCTTCCCGCCCGCGGCGACCACCACATTGGTGGGCCAGACCTCGACATCCACCTCGTACACGGTGTCGGGTTTCACGTCCTGCACGTCCGTGCTCCGGTACTCGCGGTGCGGCAGCCACTCGCGATGCCGCGGGTCCTGGTTTGCGACTTTGCGCAGGCTCACGCGGAGCCAGCCCTTGGTCAGAGGAACCGGGTCGCCCGCGGTGCCTGTGTAGTACACCTCCTTGCCTTCTGGTGAGATGTGCCGGAGGGTGACGAAAAGGTCGATGTCTGACGGCTCAGTCGGCTGGTCTGCGGAGGCTTTCGAGGTTGATACGCTCAGGTGCGCGACGATGTGCCCGGTGACCTCCGTCTCGGCGTCAAAGGCCCGACACCGGCGTCGGCGGCATCCCAGGTGACGGAGCTGCGAATGGATGTCTCAAGAACGGAACAGTCTTCTCGCCCACGCAGCCCAACAGCTGTCCGTGGCTCACCAACGTCGGCGCCACCAAGGTGTACCCGGGTAGGACGGTGTACGAGCCGGAGTCTGCTGTAGTGGATACGCCAGGCCATCCTTATCGAGGAGCCTTTTCATCCGGCGGCGGCTTCAGCAACAGTAAGACTGCAGGACCCTCCTGCGACGCACGGATGGCTAACGCCTCTTCTCCGTACAGTCTTTCCCATCCCGGACTACCAGTCCGCGGCCGTCTCGACATATTTCACCGACCACAACCCACCCTACCCGTACTACTACGACGGGCAGTACAATAGCTCCAACAACGGCCTCTACAACCGCAACGGCCGCGGCATTCCCGACGTGGCGGCCAACGGCGACAACATCGCGGTCTACCTCCGCGGCAACTTCACGCTCGAGGGCGGCACCAGTGCGTCGTCGCCCATCTTCGCCGCACTGGTCACGCGGATCAATGAGGAGCGCATCAAGGCGGGCAAGGGCCCGGTCGGGTTCATCAACCCCTCGCTCTACGAGCACCCTTGGGTATGTCGGATCTTTTGGGCAGGCTGCCTCGCGTGCTAGTCTGTCGTGTTTGCTGACGGGAGGGGCTTAGGTGCTCAATGATATCGTGAACGGGACGAATCCTGGATGTGGGACTGATGGCTTCTCGTGCGCGCCAGGCTGGGATCCGTAAGTACATCCTCAGTGTACAACGGGGTGTGCCACTCGCTGACAGCGGTTGTAGCGTTACGGGACTCGGAACACCGAACTACCCCAAGATGCTCCGTCTCTTCATGAGCCTCCCGTAGATCAGAGCACTGGCTAGTGCTGATCGACTATACCGGCAGCGCTCTGCCATATCGGGGCGGCAAGTGGCGATCCGTCAGTGACGGCAGCACAACGCTTCCTTCGGCAAGCATTGAGAACCAGCAGCGGTGAATGCTGGCTGACCTAAGTCACTGCTGCGTTGCACAGCGATGTATATAGTATATGACCTGCTTTTGAAAAGCTTTCACATCAACGAGGACACATTTTCGCTGCTACACTGGCCAAAGCGTCCTAATACCCTCCAAAATCAACACACTAGCCAACAATATCACACCCCACTGACAGCCCACAATGACCGACCACTACGACTCGGAGATCGAGGTTCTCAAAGTCCAGCTCGAGTGCGACCTCGAGGTCTACAAGGAAGAGAAGGCGCGCTTCTACCGCCTCGAGCACGTCAAGGACACCGAGATCTCCGAGGCGGATCGCAAGGCCATCGTCAATTGGTCGCGGTCCTCCATCCGCGAGTACAACATCAAGCTGGACAAGCTGGAGGCGGTCGAGGAGCCCACGTCGGTGCAGAAGGAGGTCATGAAGCTCCTTAACCGGCTGGTCATGCTGAGCGACGAGGTGAGATATCTGCTGCACGAGATGCGCATGATGGGAATTCCCGGCTTCGTCCTCTAACATTTTCCTGTTAATAGCTTGGTGACATGTTCAATACCTTCGTCCAGAGATATCAGAATGTCTTCGGGGCTGCAGATATGATGTCGGAGTCTGTTCCGGACGACAAGTACACCACCGGTGACGGGATCATGCGCTCGCATCGCACGGCGAAGACCGTGCAGAAGCCCAAGACGCCGGCGTCTATCGCCCAGCCGTCCCCGAAACCAGTCGCAGCAACCGCGCCATCTCCGGAGCCCAAGGTCCCCGTCAAAGAGCCAACAAGCTCAAGACGCCCTGATGCAGTATCAGAACCGATCCAAGCGAAAGGCCCTTCCCCTCAAGCTGAGCCTGTTGACGAATCCCCATCGCTCTCCGACTCGGACGACAGCATCCAGCCTTTCAATCCAGAGGATCCCAAGGGCATCTACGCCATGCTAGGTGTCGCCCCCAACGCCCCTCAAGACCAAGTCATGCGGTAAACACCTCCACCCTGATCCCCATTCCTTCTCAACATCCACTGACCACCCCGCAGCGCCGTGAAAGTGACGAAGCGCTCACTACATCCCGACCGCAACCTCGACGACCCGGAGGCCGCGGGCAAGCGCTTCGCCGAGTTCTCCGCGCTGGTGAATGCGACGGTCGCCACCGAGCGCTTGAGGCAGGCGTACAGCGAGATCGAGACCGAGGAGCAGCTCGAGGAGTTGACGAACCGGGTGCGCATGCTGGCTATGGATCCAGCGAACCCGGGTGCTCTCGAGTGAAAGGAAGACAGCGAGAGCGGGTGCGAGGGCGAGGGCAATGGCAATGGCAGAGGTTGACGGCGCGTGGCCGGCTTGACGTTGGCTGAGCAGCTTCCCGGAAGCGTCTTCTGTTCGAGCACTGCGTACCACACGTGACCCCATCACGGGAATCGGTTTCAATGTGTCCTGAGTGAGGTTTCTGGCACCAATGTAGTCTTCGTATTGGATCGTCGTGCTCAATTGACACGCCGATGGGTAGACGAGAGTCTGGCAGGTCGGCAGATGTCCCGTAGTTCCTGGTAACAACGTCGAGCAGTGGGCGGGGACATTGTGATGGCAATTTGTTGGCACATGCTACATTCGCGTAACAGAAATCGTTGCCCGGGCGGTGGCCAACCCGAGGAGCAGCGCCAGTGAAGGCAGCCAGTCAGCGCCACGAATCGGCTTTTGCTCGCAGTGAATGCACCCACTCCACCACTTAGTCGGCGCTGCTCCGCCATTCACTTGCCCACTCGCCACCGAGTCTTGATCTCAGTACCGGCGAACGACCACCTTCACCACCAAACCTAGACCCTGAGCCGCAAGCAGAACCGCCCTCCTGCCCAACATGCCCACTCCACGACCCCGACCACCGCAGTACCACCCTTCGAAGTCCAATGAGGACTACCACGCAGAAGTCCTCGCGTACCTGCACCGGCAGTCGACAACGACGCCGGATCCTTCGGAGTCGGTGACGAAAGAACCGCCGCCGGAGTACGCCGGCCAGGCTCCCCTAGCAAATATCGAGGCGCAGACAGATACCATCGACGGTAGCCAGAAGGAGACCGATGAAGTGGCATCACTGCCAGTCCATGACGTCGAAGAACTCGCAGACCCAGGCCTCCCTCCACTACCAGACCACGGCGAAGCGACGTGGTACTGCTTCAACGCCGATGATGACGTCCACCGCTACGCCCGGCTCCGCTGCAGCAACACGCTCGCGGCCTTCAACGCCCAGCCGGTGTCGGTGACGAAGCAGGAGCGCGCGAAAGCGTGGCAAAAGTGAGTCCAGCCTCGCATCCTCTCCCTCATCCTGCTCTGCATATCCGCTGCTGACACAAGGTCTTGGCAGCCTGACCAAGCCACCGACTCACTACGGTGCTGCCGTCCCCGAAGCACCAGTGGTGAAGAGTCCCCTCTACATCGAATACGGCACGAACATCCGTATCGCATCCACAGCGTTCCTGCACCGAAACGTGTATCTCGGGGACAGCCCTATAACGAGCGCACCGATCATCGTCGGAGAAGGCGCAATCATCGGTCCAAACGTCCAGATCCTGACGATCAAGCACGATGTCGATTGGAGGCACCGGACCGGCTTCTACGGACCATGCTCGGCGAGGGGCGTGGTGATAGGCAGAGATGCTTATATCGGTAGCGGGGCCATTATCTTGTGAGTAGCGTCCCCTGAACTACGGAGGGCTGGGAGGCTCGTGATGCTAATGTAGTTGCAGACCAGGCTGTACCATCGGCGATGGCGCAGTCATCGGAGCCGGCGCGGTGGTGAGTCGTTCGATGCCCACATTTCACGTCGCGGTCGGAAATCCCGCTGCGCCGATGTGGAAGGTGGCGCCGGATGTGCCGGACGCGCCAGGACTGGAGTACGATGCCCAAGACGGACGGATGCTTGTGCGCCATGCGACTGGCAATACTCATACGGGGACGGAGCCCGCGGCTGCTGGTACTCGCCCTGAGAAAAATGCGTTGGAGAATAGACCGGGGCTTTCGTCTGCGGCCAGCACACCACCTCATAGTCCGAACACGGCCGATGCGAGCCCCGAAGTTGTCCAGCAACCTGCTCGGCAAATGCGCGGTGCGCGGCATCCGACCAAGCAAGAAGTCGAGAGGATGATTGGCGTGGATATTGCTCTGCTGATCTTGGCGGCGCTCGTGGGCTGGGCCGTCTTGCACTTTGCGCTGTATTGATTCTTCGCGGGAGGGTTGTCGAGCGGTATTGGTTGGGCGGTACTCGTCAGGCGGCAGGCAGTCGTAGGGAGTCGAGTTCGTGCCTTCCTCATCGGGCAACGACCTCAAGTCACCTCGTCCACTTCTTCCTCGACCTCCATCTCCTGCACCACCTCCGCCTTTTTCCCGTTATCCGTCGTCAACCCGATCGCGGCCTCCGCCTCCTTCTGACTATACGGCTCCTCCTTCAACTGCCTCACCCTGCGCTTGTGGGGCTTACCCTTCGCATGCTTTTCCAAGTTCGCCTCGCTCTCGAACCACTTCGCGCACTGCACGCAGTACCACTGGCCGAACCCGGGCAGATCCTCGGGGGCCTTGGTGTCGTGGTACTGCTGTAGGTGCTTCTTGGAGTGGAGGTCCGCGTGCACTTGGTCCAGGTCGCGCGTGTGCCTGCGCGTCTTGGACTTGCTCTGCGGGCCGCGTATCGCTGGCATCGTGACAGACAGGTGCGTGGGCCGGGAAAGGGTAGGCGAGTGTTTGGATTGCCTGAGTCGTGTGTTGTCGTCCGTGTGTCAGGTGGGTGGAAGAATTTCGATCTCCGAACTCGGTCCGATTGTACGGCCTCGGCTGGGAAGTTCGCGGATGATGGCCGCCACTTCCGTGTGGCCGGAGGAGATGGACAGGACGATTATATGGTCGCAATATGAAGTGTGTCGAGGAAACGAACGCTTCTGGAATTGGCGGAGCTCTGTAGATCAGTTCGCCGCCTCGGACTGCATGGTGTAGAAGTAGGAGGCCTGCTTGACTCGCATCCTCGAGGTTGCTTCTTCCTGTCGTCCAATCAGGCGCTGGGCGACACCGAGGATAAGCGGCATTGTAGCTGGTCCGTGCGTTTGAGCAGAAGCAGAGCTCTCTTGTCACGCCTGCTCCAGTCCTGTCCCGATACCAACCTCCATCGCCTCCTCTCCTCCCCAAAGGCACAGCTGGACCTGCGTCTTGGTAGTCTCGAGCTTGTGGAACATCTCCAGGAGACCCCAGGAGCCCTTCATCATGTTGTCTGCACGGGCAGCGGCGCGGCAGCTGGTACGTTCGTCGCTGTTTCGCCATGCTACCCTCACCGATCCATAGCTGGTATCGCCACCAGTATGCTAACACACCACGCCACAGCCGCGCGCGCTCACCCGCCGCACCTTCGCCACACCCGCCGACACGCCGCTCAGCAAGAAGGTGGAGATGACGAACTGGGAGAAGGGCCACTACATCAACTACGCCAAGATGAACGAGACGCTCCAGATCGTGCGGCAGCGCCTCAACAAGCCCCTCACCTACGCCGAGAAGATCCTGTACTCGCATCTCGACGATCCGCACGGGCAGGAGATCGAGCGCGGCAAGTCCTACCTTAAGCTGCGGCCCGACCGCGTCGCCTGCCAGGACGCCACGGCGCAGATGGCTATCCTGCAGTTTATGTCGGCCGGGATGCCGAGCGTGGCGACGCCGACGACGGTGCACTGCGATCATCTGATTGAGGCGCAGATTGGAGGCGAGAAGGATCTGGAACGGGCCAAGGACATCAACAAGGAGGTCTACGACTTCCTGAGCTCGTCTTGCGCGAAGTACAACATCGGGTTCTGGCGGCCGGGCTCCGGCATCATCCACCAGATCATCATGGAGAACTACGCTTTCCCTGGTGCGCTCATGATCGGCACCGACTCGCACACGCCAAATGCGGGTGGGCTGGGTATGGCGGCTATTGGTGTTGGTGGTGCTGATGCCGTCGATGTCATGGCCAACCTGCCGTGGGAGTTGAAGGCGCCGAAGGTGATTGGTATCAAATTGACTGGCGAGCTGAGTGGCTGGACTGCACCAAAGGGTATGTGGATCGAAGTACGTGCACGTGCATGGACGCAAGGCTAACATGGACCAGACATCATTCTCAAGGTCGCCGGCATCCTGACCGTCAAGGGCGGCACGGGCGCCATCATCGAGTACCACGGCCCGGGCGTCAACGGCCTCAGCTGCACCGGCATGGGCACCATCTGCAACATGGGCGCCGAGATCGGCGCCACCACCTCCCTCTTCCCCTTCAACGACCGCATGTACGACTACCTCGTCGCCACGAAGCGCAAGGACATCGGCGACTTCGCGCGCGCCTACGCCGCCGAGCTGCGCGAGGACGAGGGCGCCGAGTACGACGAGCTGGTCGAGATCAACCTCAGCGAGCTCGAGCCGCACATCAACGGGCCCTTCACGCCCGATCTCGCGACGCCGATCAGCAAGTTCAAGGACGCGGTCAAGGAGAACAAGTGGCCCGAGGAGCTGCGCGTAGGGCTCATTGGGAGCTGCACGAACAGCTCGTACGAGGATATGAGCCGCGCGGCGAGTATTGCGCAGGATGCGTTGAGCCATGGGATCAAGGCCAAGGCGCAGTTCACTGTGACGCCGGGCTCGGAGCAGATTCGGGTGCGTGGCATGCCTTCTGTTGGATTTGAAAGGTTATGCTGACGGACTGCTAGGCTACTATCGAGCGCGAGTAAGGCAAACGACCATCTTGGGACGTGTGATGATACTGACTTTGGGTGTAGCGGCCAGATGAAGACGCTTGAGGACTTTGGCGGCATGGTCTTGGCGAATGCTTGTGGTAAGTCTTGTACCACTCCCCTCGAGCTACGGTATGATGCTAACTTGTTCATAGGACCTTGCATTGGCCAGTGGGACAGGAGAGATGCCAGTACCCTAGGAACCCATCACGTTGCAGCCGACTGACTGTTTCACAGGTCAAGAAGGGCGAGCCCAACTCGATTATCTCCTCGTACAACCGCAACTTCACGGGCCGCAACGACGCCAACCCAGCCACCCACGCCTTCGTCACATCGCCCGATCTCGTCGTCGCCATGACAATCGCCGGCTCGCTCAATTTCAACCCGCTCACCGATACGCTCAAGGACAAGGACGGGAACGACTTCAAGCTCGCGGCCCCGACGGGTGAAGCCCTTCCCGCGCAAGGCTTTGACCCAGGCAACGACACCTACCAGGCACCCCCCGAGGACCGCGCTTCGATCAACGTTGCAGTCTCGCCGCAATCCGACCGTCTGCAGATCCTGGAACCATTTGACGCCTGGGATGGGGCCGATGCCAAGGATTTACCCATTCTGATCAAGGCCAAGGGCAAGACTACTACCGATCACATCTCGAGTAAGTTTGGACATACTTATGACACATGATGCAATGCTGACATTCTGCAGTGGCTGGACCATGGCTGAAGTACCGTGGCCACCTCGACAACATCTCCAACAACATGCTCATCGGTGCCATCAACATCGCCAACGGCGAGGCCAACAAAGTGCACAACTCCACTAACGGTGAATGGGACGCCGTCCCCGCCACCGCCCGCGACTACAAGCGCAAGGGCATCAAGTGGGTCGTCGTCGGCGACTGGAACTACGGCGAGGGCTCATCCCGAGAGCATGCCGCGCTGGAGCCCCGCCACCTCGGCGGCCTGGCCATCATCGTCCGCTCCTTCGCCCGCATCCACGAGACGAACCTGAAGAAGCAGGGCATGCTCCCGCTCACCTTCTCGAACCCGGAGGACTACGACAAGCTGGAGCCGGACGACAAGGTCGACCTGATGTGCACGCAGATCGCGGTCGGGCAGCCGATGACGCTGCGGGTGCACCCGGCAAAGGGCGGCGAGGCGTTCGATATCTCGCTGTCGCACACGTTCAACGAGGGCCAGATTGAGTGGTTCAAGAACGGCTCGGCGCTGAACACGATGGCCGAGGCGCATAAGAAGTAGATGGGGTGTGGAAGGAGATTGCGGAAATGTGCATACTTGCGTGATGCCTTTTGGCGCAGATAGGGTCTTTGATCGAGACTGTGTACGTTTTGCCATGAGTCCTGTGTACGCCGTGAAACGCACAGCCACCTGGCATATTTTGTTCCTGTTATTCGAATGCAGCCTTAGGCATCAATGATGTGCTAGCGGCACGGCAGCGGCCGCTCTCGCTCCCACCTGCGAATTCGTGGACGACATCGACAAGAGATTCGGGAGATCATTTCACATTACGACAGCACATCCGTCGCAATGGCCAGTATGTACGACCGAGCCCGGGTCTGGCGCGTGAAGCTGACCCAGCGCAGAATCCAAGAACTCGTCTCAGCATAACCAGTCGAAGAAGGCGCACAGGAACGGGTACGCTCCCAAACCCCACCCCACCATGCCCAGTACGATGTGCAGCGGCAACAGAGGAGAGCGCGGCGGTGGAAGATACAGTACAGGTGTGGCATGGAGGGCTAACGAGAGATGGTGGGTGATGCAGGATCAAGCGGCCCAAGACCAACCGATACCCCTCGCTCAAGGGCACCGACCCGAAGTTCCGGAGGAACCACAGGCATGCGCTGCACGGCTCGATGAAGGCGCTGGTATGTACCTGAGCGGATGGAAGACTTGGTGGTAGTGCGGATGGGTACTGACATATTGTGTAGAAGGAGGTCAAGGACGGCAAGCGCGATGCGGCATGAACGCTCGAGCGGTCAAAGGTGTGAGCACACACGGGCGTTCGGGTGCGCTGAGCTGGCCAAGTTGCGTCTGTGATGCTGTTGGCAGATATGGGACAGTCGCAGCCACTGAGCAGCGGGTTAAGCAGCTGGAACGACAATACCCACGCAATCCAGCACCCCACAGCATCGTCTCGTCCGCCGGACCCTAATCTCTACGCTGCCACGAGCTTTCTACACAATAATTTACCGATCGCCGCCCCCAACACACAGAGCCATCCGTCCTTCGCGATCCCAAGTTCTGGAGTCCCCTTCCCATACCCAAACACGGCATATGTGTGTACAGCACCTAGCCTACCCATGCAATGGTGACTGAAGGAAATATCAACGTGCCAAGATCGAACCCCTGGCCGTCTCATTACCAAACACGGCCGTCGCACTGCTCGGTCGATGGCTGTGCATGAAGATTCGGCAACAGAACGTCCTTACCGTGGGAATCTCGGGCATCGTCGAGGCAAGCTCGGCACGGCGTGAGCTGCGTGATCAAGCATTGGCCTGTCGAAGTAAGTAGCAATGCAAGCTTTCACTTGCACACTGTCATTGAGGACATAGCAGCGACTGTTGTGGGTAGAAGACAGATACATGCACGTGTACATGTACCGTGGTTTGAGAGCGAAAGGGGCATTGTACTTTCCTCGTGCGAGTGCAGCACTTGCACTTGCACTTGCCCGAACGGCGCTCCATGTAAGTCTTTCGTGCCTTCCATCTGTTCATCACACCTACCGCTAGCTTAATCCCGGTATTCATCCCGACTTGCTCTCTCTTGCTCCGGCCTTTGACCCTTGCCGAGTCGTCACTCTTGCTCCGATCCGGGACGCACTGTTTGATCCCGATCAAGACCACTTCCTTCGTCGAGTTCGTTCAGTCCCTGCCGTGCCACACCATGAACGACATCCAGCATTGGCGGCGCATGATCCAGCCAAACCGAACGCGGACGCCAGCAATCGAGCCCGCTGACGACTCTGATGGCGCAGCTTCTCCAGTGACACCGAGACGAGGCCTCAAGCCGAAGATCTCTTCCATGTTCACGCTTCATGGCACTGTGCCAAAGCCGGACCCATCCTCTGGCGAGGACCCCTTCGCGTCGAGGTCGCCTGCTTGGCCAGACGCACAGCCGTATTCGCCACATCCTAATCCCGACAGCTTGATTGATGCAATAATGTGCCGATTGATGACCGATCCACACGGGAACCTGGATCCGCGCTTCAATGGCATGCTCATGCTGGTCTTCGAGAGCTACCGCGGCGTACTCGATGACAAGCTGCAGCTGCAGGAGCAGGCCGAGGAAGCCTCCGCCGACCGAGAAGCAATGCTGTCGAGACTGCAGCAAGCGCAGAAACAGTGGACCCAGGAGCGCCAGGAGTACAAGGCCGAGATCCGGCGCCTCGAGCTCCTGCTCGCGAAGGGCAAGCGCGGCCTCGCGGAAGTGACCATGGCTCGACAGGATAGCCGGTATCGAGAGCGCGAGAGCTACCGGCGTAGTGAGCTTCTGGACGACGGGTTGCGCACCATCTTCGAGGTCCTCGAGCGGAACCAGCGAGAGAATGAGAAGACGTGGAGCAGCCAACGCGGTGAGCTGTCATTAGCATGCCGTGAGGCCGATAGCTAATACCCGACAGCTGTACATCGTCCAAGACAAGTCCTGTCGCCATCGGCGCCGATGAGGCGTCTCTCGCAGCAGCTCGCAAGCGGCGACGCTGTGGAGCGCGACCACATGCCGCTCGTGGCAGCTGCTGTCGTGGCGCCAACGACTTCCACCAGAGCATCAGCGCTGGACTCATATCAGGCTCTGCCAGAGCCGAAGCGCCCGGCAGCGGGCTTTGTGAGGATGAAGGCCAGCTTTTCAGATGACACGTCCTCCACGTTCAGCTGCAAAGGAGACTGGCTACCTGACGAGCCCAATGAAGCACACAGCATGGGCCGCGCGAGCAGTCTGATCGACCCTGCGCCCATCACATACGTAGGCACTGCCTCGAGCCGCCGCAATGGCGTAGGGTCTCCTGGAAGCCACAGGAGCGGTAGCGACGCGCTTGGCACCGAGTCGTTGCCGTCTACGTCCATCTCCACAACGATGGGAAATTTCAAGGCCGCAGCGACGGGACCAAGGCATCCCTCGTTGATGTCCAAGGCCGCAGGTTTCTTCCAGAAGCTAAGGCCACATGCGTCTAGCGATGCAAGCGACGACCTACGATTCTCGTTCCAGACCGGCGAGGATGCCATTACACTCACCTCCGAGCATGCACCAGCTATCACGGTGCGCCGCAGCATATCACTGGCATCGCTCCCGGTGGCGAAGCCGCGTACGGCGCTGTCTCCCGTCATCCAGAGCCCAACCACATCCGCCACGTTCTCCGACTCGTGCCGGGCGTCGAGGATCCCGGTGCCTGCGTACAGTAGCAGGTCGCTTGCCAGGCCTCGCCGGGAACGCGACGACTCGGTATCAAGTCTCACCGCAACCACCCAGTCTGAGGGCACGGCCTCGCCTGTCCCTGTTAGTCCGCTGCCAGCGACTCATACGCACTGCACTGACCATACCACCGGGCACACGTCGATGAACGATCTGACCAGACTCGACGGCCATAGGCTCGATGCTGGCAGCCTCGTCATCCGTGGGAATGCCTTCGCGGCAGCCGCAGCGAGGGATCGTCGCCGTGCAGACGTGCCCGAGCAATCAGACGGCGTAGGACCAGCATCACGCGCTGCGAAGGCTCACGCCGAGTCGGATATGAGCGAGGGCATGATGATGAAGGAGAACGTGCCACCGGCCGCAGAGCTCGACGCGTCCACCGACGGATAGGATCTCGGTTCGGACTCTTACATGCTGGAGATGATACTTTGACGGTATGTGCAAGTCGAAGCGGTGCTGGGAGCGCTCGTTGCCACTCGGGCGGTTCTGGTACCTTTTGACCTGCAGTAGTGCGTGTCAGGCGAGGGGGGGGTGAGAGCAACGCGTCGCGGGTCGGCGCACGAAGAGTCAGGAGGGGAGCGGTATGCCGCACAGCTTAGCATATGATGGCATCGATAACGCACATGTGGCTGCACCGCGGCGTGGCTGCGGAACATCGGATGGGCGACACCAGCGGCCATGAAACGGTGACTCTACCGTCATCATTCGCGTCTTGTGGGACGGCAGTTGTGGACGACGTAGAACTTGAGGCGCAGTATAGCGGTATGTAGAAGGGCAACCCTTCACGCATATGCGCCAGGTCTGCTATAACGCTCATTTCATTAGCCGCCGTTTCACGTCGACGGAGAGTTCCCTGTCATCTCACGAACGATCATGATGATGAGCCGGCCCGTCCTGCGTGCCGGCCTTCACGACCGACGCAGATGTCGCAAGTGTGGCTGTGCCTGGGGGAACCCGATCGTCTGTCTGATGGGCAGAAGAATTGCCCGATGGGTGCCCGATCAGCGCCAGGTCAGACGACGTGGAGGGATTCGCAGGGACGCAAGTCCGCCAGAATAGAAACCAGGGCCGATCTCACGGTCTGGGCCCCGCGACGGGGTCCTGCACGAGGTGCGAGGTGGGGGGGTTCGCGTGCCGGCAAGCGAGCTGCGCCACAGCTGGTGACGCCTCACACATCGGCCGGCTTGCCAAGGAGATAACGTGTCCGGTGGGCTGAGAGATGGGGTTGATGTCTGACCGCCGCCCAATCTTTGTGTGAGTGCTCGAACCGCGCCCGCCGAGCACAGAGCGCCATGGCGGAAGGCGTGCCTCGCGCCGGTGCTCTCTCCGATGAACAGCGGGTGTGTGGTGCCGTCGCACCTTGCACGCTCTCATGCGGGACTATGTCATCACCCCAGCGTGAGTACCCTCACTGGTGTATGTACGCTCACCACAGTTCCACCGAGGGGGACCTTCATGGTGAGCCCGCGGCTAAGCCATGTAGACGAGTCCAGTGCTGCAGCCCAATAGCGCTGATGATGAAGTACCGAGATGTCGACTCCGGTCCGATCGGTGGGCGTTGGCATGCTGGGCGTTCTTCCCCACATTATTACTATCATCAATGTTCGATCGCATGCAGGAGAAGATGAGGGACGGGAGGTTCCTGAGGCGACGACGCCGCGGACGAAACGGGGGCGGTTCAGCGCAGGCGCCAGAGGGAGATGAGGACGGCCCGCCCTAACAGGACGCGATGTAGGTACGCGTTGCGCCTCAATAATCATATCCACCTCGCGCTGGCGGGTGCTTTCGATAGTCGGCTCATCAATGTGCGTGTTCCAAATAGTCCAACGTACGCTTCCGGCTCACGGCCCCGGGCAGTCTTGGACAGTCGCTGGGATGTTCCGTGGACGATCCAGAAGGAGCTTGCCTGAGCCACAGCGATGATGGACACCCTGCATGTTTGGCAGGGGTGTGCAGCTCTAGCGCCGTTTCCCCTCGGCAAATTCCCAATGCCCCCTTAGTGTCGGTCGCCGAAGCGACGCCACAGGTGGCACAGGTGGCTGCTGTGGCTGTGCACGCCTTGGTCGTCTGTACCTTCCGTGCAACACTGCTGATCGCATGCGCGCCATTGGGAGCCGGTCGCTAAAGTGGGTAGAAGCAGAGTACTCCGTACACGCGGCTCCACGACTTGAAACGCCTGGACAATCTCCACGTGCCCGGCGCCCGAGAGACGAGGGCAGCTCGACCCTCTTAGCCCGCACGTCCGGTTAGCGCCCTGACGACATCCCTGCTTGCCGGCATTGCGGTAGGGAGATTAAGAACGCCCGCTGTGGCTGCTCGCTCTTGATCACTGTGGCTCACCCTCCTGCGCCGTTCGACACTTTACCACACCCGTGCGCGACTCTGCACCCCCGACGACAGCTTCTCCCTTCTCCCTCTCCGCCCCTCACCGCCGTCGTGGACGACCCTACCCTCTGGCCTGCGTTTGGGCCCGCGAAGATGTTCCGCAACAGGTGCGTATCTCACCGCTGGGGCTTTGCTGGCCTGCCAAGCGTCGCGCCTCCACTGCCACAGGATCGGCCATTGCGCGCTGAGCAGCGGGCCTGGGGAGACGACGGGGAACATGCGCTGATAGACGTCCACCGTAGGCAAAATCAGAAGCCTACCGATGATCTGTATAAGCACTTCAAGGCCAACTTTGCCGGCTTGGGCAACCCTGGAAGCACTTCAGGTGCGCCAGCACAGGTTGCGACCTCGCTTGCGGACGCGCTCGACATTCCTCTCAATAGGTAAGACTTTTGCCTGACAATCGCCTGTTCCAAAACAATGTTGAAACCACAGCTCACACTCCCCGCAGGCCAATTGATGCTCACCAGCACGATCTGAAAGACGGCGAGCCAACCCCGCGAGGCGGTCATGACGCCTGGAACTTCGGGACATCAGGCCTCACTCCATCCATGATGGACCCGAACAGCCACGACTTCAACATGTTCGCGAACCAGATGCCTGGCTACTACACGCCAACCCCCGGCGGCACCAACACGCTCTACCACCCCCAAGCTGGTGATGTTCACACGCCCGGCTATGGCTTCGCTCTGGGGACGCCCCTGTCCATGCCAACCTCGGAGGGCACGTTACATGCTGGCCATCAACTCGCAGCCTTTCAAGGGTTCCAGGCGCAGCTCCCGCAACACATGCAGCAGTCTTTTGCGCATGAGATAGATCCATTCCAGATGCAGCAGCACGGCTTCCCGCCGCATCATTTTACCCACCACCCTTCTCTGGAGGTCATGGACAGTCGTGGGGACGAGTCGCCGGGCGAGGACTTTGGCATGGATGCGCACGGGCAGCAGCATCAGCATCAGTCCCAGGACATGGCATTCCAGCCGCACAGCATGCACCGCGCAATGCAGCCGCCGCCATTGCATCCATCAGGCGATAAGTGAGCTTGTTTCCTCGTGACTACAAAACCAGCATCGGTGCTGACTGCATCTAGGTTCCGATATCACGTAACGCTCAATGCTCCGACCGCGATGATCAAGCACTCTGATGAGATTCCGGTCACCTACCTCAACAAAGGTCAAGCCTACACGCTCAACGTCGTGGACACCCACAACCAGCATCCCACCGGACCGGTGAGGTACCGCACGTTCGTACGTGTCTCCTTCGAGGACGACCAGCAACGTCTCAAGCCAGCGGCGTGCTGGCAACTATGGAAGGAAGGGCGTGGCACCAACGAAGCACATCAGCGGGGCGGTCGCCTTCAGGCCGTTGAATACGTCGAGTCTGGCCCGGTCGGCAACGCAGAGGACCCGAGTAAGCCACGGGTGGAGCTCGAGAGTGCCTCCTTCGACGGCTTCTGCGTGCTTTGGAGCCCACCTGCTGGTGTCGCCGAATGCCCGATCTCCGTTCGCTTCAACTTCCTCTCCACAGACTTCAGCCACTCAAAGGGCGTCAAGGGCATCCCAGTACGACTCTGCACGAAGACGGAACTCCTCGAAGGGGCGCCCATCGAGCGGGCCTCGGCCAGCGCGCCAGAGGTGTGCTACGGCAGGGTGAAGCTCTTCCGGGACCACGGTGCAGAGCGTAAGCTCTCGAACGACGTGGCTCATGTCAAGAAGACCATCGACAAGTTGAACCAGCAGATTGCGCAGATCGAGTCCGGCATGAGGGATCTTGGGAAGCGCAAGCGCGGCTCCTCGGCAAAGAACAGCATCGAGGACCGACCTGGCAAGGTCCAGAAGCACCGGCGCACATGGTCAATGTCCTCCGTCGCATCGAATGGCGGTCGAGGCAGCGCTGAAGAAGACCTCCACGTGAAGCTGATGACGCTTCAGGACATGTTCACTTCGACACGACCAGTGAGCGTGCTCTACCTGCCAGGCGAGGACCAGGACGACCCGGATCTGTATCCGGTCAAACTCTCCGGGCAGCCCTTGTCCCTGGTGCGCACCGACACGAACGACTCATCGGGGTGGGAGCGCCAGAGCGCGCAGACGGGCCCGCCGTCCACCCTCGTATCGCCCAGCCCCAGCTCGCAGTCCGCCGAGCCCAGCCGGCGCGATTCAAACGTCCAGCAACCGACACCCTCTGGCGGCTCTTCGCGCGTCAACTCGAACGACTGGCGCAGCAATCCACAGACCGCGACTGCAGACATCAAGACC
Source organism: Teratosphaeriaceae sp. CCFEE 6253 (assembly GCA_033119285.1). Classification (NCBI taxonomy): domain Eukaryota; kingdom Fungi; phylum Ascomycota; class Dothideomycetes; order Mycosphaerellales; family Teratosphaeriaceae; species Teratosphaeriaceae sp. CCFEE 6253. The sequence goes on from JAWDJV010009470.1 coordinate 26,765, forward strand.
GTGCAGGCCCATCAGCTAGCGAGTCCTCCGGACAACCAGGCGGTGAAGATCCAGACTCGATCGCCGACCAGTGGAACATACTCTGGATGGGTGGAGGCAATCGGAGTCGACCCGGCTTACCAGCCCCCGGCTGAACGTCCCATCAAGCCCGTGGCTTGCTTCTACATCCAGCCTTGCGTGGCAGGGCGCCCACTCGTGGACCACAACCTGTACCGAGCGATCTACCTCACCCAGCGGACACTGAAAGACTTCACCAACGCCCTGGCGAGCAAATGCGACGTCGAGCCGACCAAGGTTCTGCGTACCGTGCGCGTCAGCCGGCAGGGCCTGCACATCCTCTTCGACGACGAGTGCCTGCAGGAGCTGCCCGAGGGGCAAGACATGACGGCCGACTTCTACGAGATCGAGCCCGAGTCGCCGTCGAGACTGCGGCGGGAATGGGATGCAGGTCCCACGGACATCCAGTGCGACGGCGATGTCCCCACCACCCAGACCACGAGCGCGACGGGCTACGAGCTGCGCCTCCTCTTCTGAAGCGCCGGGCGCTGAACCAGCAACATCTCACCATCTCTTCCGACAACATCTTTGTGTAATTTGACGAATCCCCAACGAACGAACGAACGCGCCACCGGAAAGAGGCAGCAACATACACACACCCCTCCCCAGCTCATGCAGATATCGCGCCTCGCCTAGGCACAGAGATACCAGGCTTTTTCGATATCGGGCCGTTTGATTTTTTGCTACGATACCCCATGGAGCAGTTTGGAATGGTTTTTGGGCGATGGGCACAGGACGATTTGGGATATGCGAGCATGGCTATTGCGACTGGGTCTAATCGACTCTGCTCTCGTTGGCGGAGACTTGGAGCCAGAGCACTGGCACGAGCGTTGGCTCTCGGGCAGTGTCGTTCCATGGCAAGGACACCAGCCACCTCAGATAGTCCTCTCATAGCTGCTGAAACGCCTTCGCGGCTCAGACTACACCCTCACTACTATCCCAAGTCACATGGCCCGTCGTGCGCTGCTGCCCGACCTCGAACCCTCCCGTCATCATCATCATTTTCACCGCGGCCGGGTTGCACCCGGTCGCAATCTGCAGCATGACACCAGCGTGCAACACCCGAGGGGCGACGTTAGCAGATACAGTAGTGCTCGACGCAGGAACGCCACTCGTTGTCTCCCACGGCACCCGCCCTCCACAGTTCTGAAACACGAATATAGTGCACCGACTGCGCCACAGTGCACCACGGCACCTATCGCTATCTCATCGTGGTCATGTGGCACTCTGGGCGAGTAATCGTCGATGGGGTGGCGGTGTGCTTGTGGTTCGAGACGGAGGGATCTACAACACGTACCCTGGACATCGGCGCGACCGTCCTGATCACTGACTGATGTGGCGCGCCACTCATGCGCTCGCTGCTATTCCTGCGCCACACCTGCAGTTCCCTGTCGGCAGGGTGCGAAAGCACATGCCCCGGACTTGCATGGGCGGACCCTGCTCAATGCCGTCCGGCGTGCCCTTTCGCGCGCTCCTGCCTTCGCGCTTATCATACGTATCGACGGCGCATTATAGCCCTAGCGAGAGCTCGATGGGTCGAGCATCTCCGGCGTGCACGAGTACCGGGGGCTGGAATGCTGCGCACCGCCACGGGGATCGGCGCCGTACAGCGCACCAGCCACAGTATGACGATCGACGGGGCGCCACACCGCGTCGACGGACGGAGGAGCGACGTCTGTGGACATTCGGGGTCGGTGAGCGCTGAGTGGTTGGGGAGCTCTTTGCTTGTGCCGTTCCGCTACATATCTGTGCTAGTAGATCCACGTCTGCTACACCACGTCTTCTCCATCGTCAGAGGCTCGTAGCTCGGTCATTCACAATTGCGGTGTTTCCCGTGAGCCTTCCCGAGGCGTATCATCACAGCACCTACGTGGCCGTGGCGGTTAGGACACGCGCCTGCGAGGCCCGCAGAAGAGGGTACATCGACTGCGATCCACCACCCCCCTCGGAGTCGTGTGCCGTCGCGGATCACGCTCCGTCGGCCAGGCGCCGGCCCAGCATTCCACGGCTGGCCTTGTGGATGTATGTCTGATCGGCCGAGTCATCATCAACGATGAAGCTGCGTGTGAGCAAGCAGACGGTCGATTTTGACCATCGTTCCCGCTTTGATGCTCACCGTTGCTATGAGGTGTGAACAGTTCCATTTAGTCGCGGTCCACTTCACGGGAAACGACGCCTTCAACGTGGCATTTGCGTACTCTGTCGTGACGGAGGTCGAAAGGTTGAGCGCGCAATGAGTGGCACGCCGGGCGTGTGTCCGCCACATTCCCGTGACCGCTCATGTGGCTGCACCATTATCGCCATGACATGTCCATCAGGACTAGGGACACGCCGAAGTTCCCAATGCACGCCAGACATAGGAGGCAAGTGATGCCTAGATGCGCCGACCGTCGTTCAGGCCTGACTAGCCCCTTATGGACAGGCGGCATATCTTCCAATGCGGCAGCTGGGAGCCGACGGTACTCCATTGTGGTGGTGCCTTTTCTAGACAGCATTTGCTTGGGACTTGCCAGCATGATCGAGGGCTCGGGCACAACAGCGTGCGCACGTGGTAAATACAGCGAGACGCTAGTTTACGCGTGCCTTGATTGGTGCAAGTGGGTCGACTGTAGTCAGCAAAGGGAGTCGGCTTCAATATCTGACAGGTGAAACGTGCTGGGCAACGCAAATAGCGCAATGCCACGAACCTGTTCGGAGTCGTCCAAGCACACAAGGTTGATGGACTCCTTGCCGACTTGTCGGTGTCCTGGCATCCCTCTCCCGGCCGGCATCACGAAAGGAGTCTGCATTCCAGCATCAAGCGTACATCTTCAGACACTTGAACTGGTCGTGGTCGTCCTTGCATGCGACGCTGCACGTCGTCACGCCGCACTTCATGCACTTGGCCCGGCCCCAGTACCCACACGTCTCGCAGAAGCGGCGCGGCGGCGGCAGGCTCGCTGGCGGAGGGCCCGCGCGAGCCTCGTTGTACGTGAGCGGCGGCGCATCGAGCAGTGCCTGCATCTCTGCTTCTGACGGCAGCCGCGGCATGGCGCCGTCTTTGTCGTCTTCGAGGTCACCCTCGTCCATCGCTTCGTCGTCGACATCGGGTGCTTGGCGTGTGGATAGTGGTGGAGGCGGCATGGGTGTCGCTGAAGGTGCCGGACTGCCGCTCATACTGCTGTCCTCTCTCGTCGGCTTGCGACGATGCAGAGGCGTCTTGCTTGCCCTCTGCGCCAGTGTTGGCGCCTCCGCGTCCCCCTCCCGTCGACCCGTCCTCGCGATCTCTGCCTCTTCATCATCCAAGTAGTGCGCGAACGTCTTGCCCGAAGCGAGTATCTTCTTCGTGTTCGTCGTCCTGCCCGCCTTGACTGCGCCACTGCCGGCGCTCTGGCCCGATTTCTTCGACACCTCGATCACGACATCCCGCGAGTTGTCGCTGTTCAGCTCCCGGATCTTGCGCTCGGTCTCGCGCTGCTGCCTTGCTGATAGTGCTTCCTTCTGCTGCTCGGTCTGCCCTCCCGCCGTCGTCCTCGTGCGCTTGCGGTTGCTCGTTCCCCAGTTCTTGGACGGGTCTTCCCCCGCACCCGAGACGGCCACCCATGCGAACCCTGCACTTTGCCGCGACTGTGCCGTTGGCAATTCTTCGATGTGTGGCGTGCGGAAGCGCAGCGGACCAGTCGCCATGTTGAGGTAATTGTTATTGGTGAGCGCGAAGCCTCAGAATATGGCCTTTGCACCGGCGTTGTAGAGATGAGAAGGTCAACCAGTTGCGCAAAGGGAAGGCACGCAAGACTCGTTTGCATGTGAAAGTGATCGCCCCGCCTGTCCGTGGTCATATCGGGGAACCCGGCCCCCCCTCGATCCCCGTCCGATCTCCTCCGTTGCTCCGCTGCAACGCACCACCTCACGGTACGCGATGCAGCAGTGACCATAGTCCTGGTGGGGCGAGACTTCCGCCCCTGCCGCGGCTACAGGAGCGCGTAATACATGAAGCTCTCACGCGAGGTCTTTGAAGTCGAGATGATCTCTACAGCAGACTTAGCTCATCGACCAGCACCTTCAGCACGCGAAGCAACAATGGCGGCACGATCACGGCGTATGACATTGCCCTCGATAGCAGGCAGGGAGGATCCCATTTACAAGCCTGCGACCAAGCCGACATCCGACCCTGCACACTCCGCTGTCTTCATCTTTCTTCACGGCCTAGGTGACGATGCCGAGGGCTTAGAGAGTACGACGAATGCTCTTGACACTACCCGCCGGGCGAGCACTGACTTGGATGCCACCAGACATCGCAGATCAATTTCAAAAGAACAACAAGGTCTCCTGGATGAACTGGGTGATTCCCAATGCGATGGAGAACCGTGATGCCATGACCACAGCGTGGTACCGCCCCACGCCCTTGACACCGTTCGCTTCAAGCCGGCCAGAATTGGAGGAGGAGGAAGACGAAGAAGGGCTGCTCAAAAGTGTAGCCTACGTAGAGTCCCTAATTGATGCGTGCGTGCGGAAGGGCGTCCCGCCGAACCGGATCGTGCTCGGCGGCTTCAGCCAGGGCTGCGCCTTGAGCCTCCTGACCGACCTGACGTCCAAGAAGTACGGGGGTAAACTCGCCGGCATCGTTGGGTTGTGCGGCTACCTTCCACTCGCAACAGGATCACGGCTGCAGCACCTGCGAGCTATCGCCGACTTGCCGCCGACGCACGGGGACGTCCCGATCTTCCTGGCTCGGGGAAAGCAGGACAGCTTGATCCCGAAGCGCATCTGGAACATCACGCTGAAGGGGCTGGAGGCATTCCAGGCGACGTCCATCGAGCTCCACGAGTACGAGGGTGGGCACACGATCGGTGGACCGATGTTGCGGGATATCTGTAGTTGGTTGGAGAAGGTCATCCCGAAGCTGGAGGATTGAATAGCGCTGCTGTCATTGAGATAATTGCAAGCGAAGTATGCGATCGTTGCGCGGAGATTCCTCCCGAGTGCAGTGGTGAGGATCGCACCTTCTCCTTTTGGCGCATTTCTGCATCGGCCGTCTGAAGCTTTTACCAACGTCAGCTCCTCTCGTCTTCATCTCTCTTCTATCGACTCATATCTGCACCGTTAAGCAGCCATCCGACTCGTCGGACAGCAGACACCCCCCAGCCCCAGAGTATTGCAGCATGGCGCCCACCAAGAAGGACGCGAAAGACCCGGAGAAGGAAAGCAAGCCCACGCCCGACCAGTCGGCCGCGCTCATGCTGGACTACCTCCGCAAGCAGAACCGGCCGTACAGCGCGACGGACATCAGCACCAACCTCAAGAACCGCGTGTCGAAAGCTGCCGCCGCGAAGCTGCTCAAGGACATGCACGAGCGCAAGGAGATCGAGGGCCGGGCGGCCGGCAAGCAGATCGTGTATCACACCATTCAAGTACGCTCTTTGCACATCCCTCTCACGGTCTCGGGTCACTGACAGTGTCATCAGGATGAGGCGGACGAAGACACGCTCGAGCAGCTGCAGAAGCTGGACGACGAGACTTCGCGCCTGCGTGACGAGACGACGGCGCTGAAGACCGAGGAGAAGGAGCTGCGCAACGCATTACGCGGGGACGCATCCCGGGTCCCGCTGTCCGAGTTGCGGACTTCGGTCACTGCCCTGGAGCACGATAAAGCCGAGATGGCTGCTCGCCTGGCAATGCTGAAGAGCGGCAGCGTCAAGCCCATCGGTGCGGAGGAGCGGGACAAGATCATCACCGAGCATCGCAGATGGCAGAGACTGGCCGCCGCGCGGAAGAGGATCCGTAGGGAGCTATGGGCGGAGCTTACGGGCTTCGTGGACAAGGCCAAGACTGAGGAGGTCAAGGAGGAGCTGGGGCTGGAGTTCTGAGGGCGTGCCTGCACGTGCTGAGATGGAGGAGGAATGGAATTTAGAGGATCTCGGACGAAAAGCGGCTGCAACTTGGTCAATGTAGATGATGTTGGGAGAGTGGGTGAAGCCATCGTTGTACGCGTATGTGGTATCTCGGAAAGCACAAAAGCAACGCAGGTCATTACCGCCTCCGCCGTCTCGAGCGCTCAAACTCGCTCAGCCCACTGGCTGCTCCACTAGCCGCCCGTTGCGGTTGGTAGAATCCGCTTAGTTGGAGAATTTGGCCGGTGCCTTCTGCATAGCAGTGGGTATACGTGTCAGCAACAGCCGCTTTCATACTGCGGATCACGTCCATCCAGTCGCCTTACCTTGCCGGTCTTCTTCTCGATGAACATGCGCAGCTTGTCGGTGAACTGCATGGCGTGAGTGGGAGGCGTCGCTCATCACGACTTTTTCCGGCTCACCTTCTCGTTCGTGTTGCGCATCTTGTTGGCGTCGACCGGGTGCCCAGTCGCAGTCCCGACTTTCTTCTCGATGGCGTCGACCGCCTGCAGAGATTTCAGTGATGGAATTGGCTGTCGCGGCTCATTTCTCATACCTTGTCGAGGTAATCTTTGCCGCCGGCGTTATTCTGCATTGTGATGGTGGGTCTGGGTGTTGTTTGAGCTTTTTTTGTGGTTTGTTGTGATGAAGCTTGGTGCAGCTGCTGTTGATGATGGTCGCGGAAGTGCTACTCGAGGATCTCGCCGCTGATGCCACTACACCCATCCTTATAAGCTTTACCTATCGTGCCTGTCTCAGGGCTGACCAATCGCTGCTCAGCCTACGCACGGTAGTCACGCGCTGGCAGTAGTGTCAACTGATTAGCGGGCATGTGCCCTACAATGTGCGCGCAATCGAAGTGCTGCGGTCGAAACCTTCGAGATGTGGCTTGCCCAGGCTGTGGCTGAGGCGACTCTGCGGAAGGCGCCGTGACGCATACGGCAGGTACAAGAGCGGAAGTCACTTTTCAGCACGCGTGCATTTAACATCGGGCGGGAGTGAGCCTAGCGGACCAAATATCGCAGCGTCGAGCCAGCGGAGGTGCAGAGGTTAGCGGACGGGCAGATCCATCGCGATGGCCGAAGCGCTGGAAGAGGCCAATTCGGGGCTCAGCAGGACGCTGAAAGATCTGTTCGCTGGCGCTGTGGGTGGCGTGGCACAGGTCTTGATAGGTACGACGCCCTTTGTGGACGCGCAGAATCGATCCAGCTGGACGAGCCGACTGCATCATGTCTGCGACTGAGATGGCGACGGTGATGGTGGCCAATGCCTTAACCCACGGCCGAGACCTCTTACCACCATCTTCAATGTCCACGCCAAGCCATATGCACAAGTAGAGATTGAATGGATACCGAACAGAGGCTAACACAGGACCAGGGCAACCATTCGGTAAGCATATACCCACCGCCAAAATCACCCACCACTAATCCACGGATTAGATATCGTCAAAGTCCGCCTTCAAACCACATCCAACTACACCGGCGCCCTGGACTGCGCGTCCCAGATCCTCAAGAACGAAGGCGCCTCCGCCTTCTACAAAGGCACCCTCACACCCTTGATCGGCATCGGCGCCTGCGTATCCGTCCAATTCGGCGCCTTCAACTACGCGCGCCGCGCCTTCGAAGCCCGCAATGCCTCCTCCGCCCCCCTGAGCTCCAAACTCACCCCGGACCCCCGACCGCTAAGCTACGGGCAATACTACGCCGCCGGCGCCTTCGCGGGGGTAGCCAACACCCTCCTCTCGTCCCCCATCGAACACATCCGCATCCGCCTGCAGACGCAACCCCACGGCGCCGCGCGCCTCTACAGCGGCCCCCTGGACTGCATCCGCACGCTCTCCCGCAGCCCCAATGTCGCCCGGGGTCTCTACCGCGGGACCTCCGTCACCTTGCTCCGCGAGGCGCAGGCCTACGGCGCCTGGTTCCTGGCCTTCGAGTACCTCATGCAGTCCGACGTGGCGCGCAACCGCATCTCCCGCAAGGAGGTCCCGACGTGGAAGATCGCGCTCTATGGCGGCTTGGCGGGCGAGGCGCTGTGGATCAGCAGTTACCCGCTGGACGTCGTCAAGTCGAAGATGCAGACGGATGGGTTCGGGGTGGAGCAGAGGTATGGGAGTATGCGGGATGCGTTTGCGCAGACGTTCCGGCAGGAAGGGTTGGGCGGGTTCTGGAGGGGGGTGGGGCCTACGCTGTTGAGGGCGCTGCCGGTCAGTGCGGGGACGTTTGCGACGGTGGAGATGGTCATGCGGTTCATCACGTGAGTGATGGGGCTGAGGGCTGGTATATGCTCCGCCTCGGAAAGCTCCTTGGGCTGCTTGGGCGGTGTATACTAGTCGTGACGGACTCATACATCGTATCGTACAACAAATTTTCCCTGCAACACTGCGGTCTTGGCGTACACTGCTCGTCCACTGTCCTCCGTGCTTTCGGTCCTGTCTCGCGTATATCCCATGGGACTCCACGCATGCAAAAGAGGCTGTACATGGACGCGACCGCCCCCTCGTAATCCTACTGCCTGTCGCGGCCGTGCGCACGATCGCGATCGGCTCAGGGACTTCCCGGACTTGGGGGGTGTATCGCGGATTTGGCTTGGAATGGCGCCACGCTCGAGAGCTGGTTGCTGTCTGTCGTGCAGGACGGGCCTGCCTTTGGGCGATCCCGCGCCACCTCTTCTGGCGCGGAGCGCGAGCGGCATGCAGCTCTAGAATGGCTGAGGGATTGGCCGAATGCGCGGTCATCGCGCCGAGGACCCAGTTCGACTTCGTGGCGGCCGAGTGCTGGTTTGCGGAAAGCATCGTCGTAGGCCGGATGGTGCCGATGCAGAAGCCGAAGTCTAGCCCAGCACAGCAGTCCTCGCATCATGGCCCCAATCGTTGCCCTTCCCCCGTCGTCCCCATGGCGATCCCGTTCGCCGCCCCCAAAGTCCCCCTCCCCGGTCCCACGGGCGACGCGTTACTGCTCGGCAGCACGCCGTACCGCCCAAACGTCTTCTGGTCCACGCTCACATAATGCGGCAGCCGCCCCAGGAGATTCAGCTTCCCCTCGATGAACCGCAGCACCCATTCCGGCGGCGCCAGGAAGCGGATATACCCCAAGCCCCACAGATACCCGACCCCGGCCCCGCACAAGTGGCCCAGGAGCGAGGTACCCGGGACGAGGAACGCGATGACCAGGATCAGCGCCAGGGGCGTAATCCAGGTAGGGATCTTGACATCCCCCAACGTGAAGTGGGGGTTCGCGCGGTAGGTCTTGATCGCCTCGGCGGACAGGAGGAGGAAGACCCAGACGCTGGCGCCCGTTGCGGCGCTGTTGCGGTGCAGGAGGAAGCGCTCGAGCAGGGTGTAGAGGCCGCCGGGGAGGTAGCCGAAGGCGCCGGTGAAGAGGAGGGTGGTGACGATGGTGCCGTGCTCGGACTCGAAGCGCTCGAGTAAGGGGACGAGGGCGAGGGTGTTGAGGGCGTAGTGCAGGAGGGAGGCGTGGAGGAGGGGGTAGGTGTTGAGTCTATATACTGCGAGAGCTGTTAGTACCCTGCGCGACTGCTATACTGGGGAGCTGGATGTGTACGGGTGGTGATGCCGATCTCGAGCGGGATCAGGGCGCCCCATGTGGTGAGCCAGGGGAGGAAGAGGTGGGCGAGGTAAAGGGCGGTGATGGCGAGGAGGAGGCCGCGGGTGGCGAGGGGTAGGCGGAAGAGGTAGCTGCGGATCCGCCGCGCGTCCGGGAGGGCGAAGGTGAAGGCCATCGCGGGTGGTGAGGGACGCACGGCGAAGCTTTCGAGATTGAAGGGCTGAGACACGCGACAGCTGCAGGAGGGAGCGGCGTTAGGGCTGTGGGGTGCATGTGTCAATCAATTCATCAATCAATTCTTTACTCGTCACCAATCAATGATTAACCACTACCTTTCGTACACCACGTCGCGGTCAGGACATATCGGAATGCGCGATCGTTCATAACACGGTCATGGCGCTCTGTACGTTTTCCCCATCCTCCGCCTCTCCCACAGTATCGCTGACTGACCCCCCAGCCAGCCGCGCGCTTGCTCGCCCTCCGCCACACGCCCCTCCTCCTCCAACTCCCGCCCTACCTCTCCGCCCTGTGCATCGTGATTGGCATCGCCTGGCTCTTCCTTCTGCCCCTGGATGAGTATTCCCGCCGCACGTACGTGTCGGAGAACGCCATCCTGCCGGGCCAGGTGCACACCTACTTCGGCGGCAGCGAGCACAATGTCTTCCGCGCCTACCGCCAGGAAGTCTACCAGATCGCCCAGTGGAGCGAGAGCGACCGCTACGCCGCGCTGGGGAACGTGATGCGGGAGATGGGGCTGAAAGTCGCGACGCAGCCGTACCAGTTCCGCGTCGCGGGCGAGCAGATCAACGGCACGAACGTCTACGGCCTCCTCCAGGGCCCCCGTGCCGACGCCACAGAGGCCATGGTCCTCATCGCCGCGTGGCGCAACTTCGACGACGAGATCAACTACTCCGGCGTCGCGCTCGCGCTGACCCTCGCCCGCTACTTCACCCGCTGGTCCATCTGGAGCAAGGACATCCTCCTCCTGCTCCCGGCCGACAGCACCTACGGCCCGCAAGCCTGGGTCACCGCCTACCACCACCCCACCCACCCCCCGATCACCCCGGCACGCAACATCTCCCGCCTGCCCCTCAAAGCCGGCGCGCTCCAAGCGGCCATCGCCCTCGACTACCCCGCGGGACCCTGGGGCCACCGCTTCGACCGCCTGGACATCCAGTACGACGGCCTCAACGGCGCGCTGCCCAACCTCGACCTCCTCAACACCGCCGTCGCCATCGCCTCCGGACAACTGGGCATCGGCTGCTCCATCCACGCCCAACCCGCCTCCCACCGCGACCGCTACGCCGACCGCCTGGCCACCCTCCTCAAGGGCCTCGCGACGCAATCCGCGGGCCACGCGACGGGGCCGCACTCGGCCTTCGTGCCCTACCACGTCGACGCCATCACGCTCAAGGCCGTGGGCGACGGCTGGCACGACGAGATGAGTCTCGGCCGCACCGCGGAGTCGCTGTTCCGGAGCGTGAATAACTTGCTCGAGCACCTGCACCAGTCGTTCTTCTTCTATCTCCTGCTGGGCGCGGGCCGGTTTGCGAGTATCGGGACGTACCTCCCGGCGGCGATGCTGTTGGCGGGGAGTTTCACGATCAGTGCGCTGGCGCTGTGGGTGCGGAGTGGGCAGGTCCCTGACGAGGGGGCGGGGAAGCCAGGTGGGACGGGTGAGAAGGGGGTGAAGGTGGAGATGGAGGTCGTGAAACTGGGGGGCGATGTTGCGCTGGTCCCCCGTGCGGCGACGGGGACAGCGGACCGGGAGATGCTGCTCCCCGCGCTCGTGCTGCTGGGCGTGCACCTCGCGGGCCTCGTCCCGCTCTACCTCTTCAATACCGTGCATCGCGACGTAAGCCCACCCCACCCCTCATCCATCCCGCCTCCCTTCAAACTCCCTCGACTGACGCTCCCACAGAACCACTACCCCCTCCTCTACGCAACGACAGCCCTCTCCCTCGGCCTCCCCCCGGCGGTCACCACCATCATCGCCGCACTTCTCCCGCTGCGCCACCGGCACGCGCACGCCGCGCCGACGCACGCCCAGCTGCAGATCCTGCAGGCCCTCTCCCTGCTCCTCCTGGGCGCCGCGCTCGCGACCCTCGCCACGCTGAACTTCTCCCTGGCGTTCCTGCTCGGCATCGCGGCGGCGCCGCTGAATTTCCTTTACCCGCTCCCCTCCCCTTCGAGCTCTCCACTGGACACCCTCCCGCACGCGGTTACACGCGCGCTGGGCCCGAGGGTAGCGAGGGTGGTGAGGTGGGTGCTCGAGGGGGTGGTGGGGGTGGGTTGGGTGGGGCTGTGGTGTGCCGTCTCGCCGCCTATCGTGCTGTTCTGGGTCTGCGGGGTCTTGCATAGGGATCCGGGGTGGGTGATGCTGGAGATGGCGCGGGGGTGGCAGGCGCAGGGGGTGTACACGGCGTTCGTGGTGTGGGTCGTGTGGTGGCCGGCGTGGGTCGTCGGGGGGGTGGTTATGGGTAGTGGCGCTGCGGTGAAGGGAGGGACGTGAGCGAGCCAGCCAGCCTGCCAGCCAGCCAGCCCCGTGGGCGGACTTCCTCGACCCGGGGTAGCTCGGATGGGTGGCATCTGAACCGCGAAGAAGCCCCCGTGTACCCTGCCGGCGTGACCCACCGAGTGCAGTCCTACCATCCGCAGCGACACCTCAACTCGCCTTCCACCTCCGCCCCCCGCCCTTGCGCCACAGATGCACGGCCTCCGTCGCATACGCCCGCGCACTCACATGCCGGCCCCCATCCGCCCCCAACCCCTCGCTCTCCCGCACCAGCGTCTCAATCACCCGCTGCTGCTCCACCCCCCCCCACAACCCCCTCGCCAACTCCCCCAGACTGCCCCCCGCCCCCGCGCCCGTGAAGTCATCGTCAGGTTCCCCCGGGTCCCCGAACTCCCCCCTCCCGAGGCGGTAGAGGACCCGCCCGAGCGTCTGGAACGCGAGGCAGCGCTGCGCGGGGTACGTCGAGCGCGAGAGGTGCGCGAGCTCCGCGACGGTGTACCCCGCGGCCTCCGGCGCGTCGCCGTGGTGATGCAGGCCCGCGGTGACGGGGATGAGGGCCGCGGTGCGGGGGGGCAGGAGGGCGCCGGTGAAGGCGAAGCGGATGTCTTTCGCGTGGAGGGCGGTGGCGGAAGGGTCGTAGGGGTTGTTGTTAGGGGGATTGTTGGGGTGGGGGAGGGGAGGTTGCATCCAGGCCAGTTTGTCCGGGTCCGGGGGGAGGGAGGGGAAGTACTTCTCGTGCAGGTCCGTGAGGAAGGTGGCGGAGGATGGGTCGAGGTCGGGCGGTTGGGCGGGGTGGGGGAAGTGGACGCTGTCGTGGGGGAGGGCGTCGACGTCTAGGGCATCTGGTGGCTGTGAGGCGCTGTTTGCCACTTCACGGTTGGTGGAAGGCTCGGACTCCTCGGGCTCGTCGGCAAAGGAGACGGACTTCGCTTGGCTCTTCTTTGGTTTGGCGGGTACGGGTTCTGGGTGCTCCGGCGGGCCAGACAGATCGGTCTCATTGCTCCCACTAGCGATATTAGACCGCTTGAGCAGGCGCTCGATCATGGACGGGCTGAGACTACCGAGCAGCTCCTGCCGCTCCTCCTCGAGCTGGGCCGGGGACATGTCGGCGAGCCTCTGCCGGTTCTCCTCGTCGATCCTCCGCCTCTCCTCATCCTCCCAGGACTTGGGCTTGGTCGGGTCGCCCGCGTGCGTTGGCGGGCTCTGCTCCTTGCTGCCTACGTCGTTGGGGACATGCCGCTGTGTAGCGGCCTGCTGCCTCTGCTTGAACCGGCTCTCGACAGAGCGCTTCTTGTGCTCCGGGAAGCCCGTCTTGTGCTTCAGCGTGGGGGCCGTCGGGGCCTTGGCCTGGGCAGGCTGCCGCTCCAGTACATCATTGACGAAGGAGCCTGGGAGTGGAGCAGCGGGGACCGCACCATCTCCCTCGTCCTCCGACTCTAGGTTGACCTCGAATCGTTCGCCTCGGATCATGTTGGCGATGTGTTGGTGGAATGTTTCGGATCGTGGCGCTGCAGCGTTTAGAGTTACAGCACGCGGATGGTCCCGTGACGTGCATTAGCGTCATGTGGCTGACATGTACGGTTGATCGTCCCGACAGTCGTGAAGACTTCCGCTGTCTTGCCTTCTGGCCTGGCTTGGAAGCCCCCCTCTCCACAAGAGATCCCGAGAGCGCAGCTCATCGTTGCAGTTTGGTGGCAGGCGCTCAAGTGTCTGCTGCGACAGCTGATCAGCCGGGTGGCACAACGCTAAGCGAAGAGGCCGCCAAGGCAAGACAATCGGCATCAGTCGGGCACGATGCGCCTGCTGTACAATGACTCCAACAGACTTCCGGTACACTGCCGAGTATTCACTTCCTGTCTATGCCAGTGTCAAGTACAGTGCTATACACGTACGTATAGACACATCAACTTAGGACGCCGTGCATATCGGGACACTTTAGCTCCGGGAGGGTCAGCCGAGACTGGGCGAGCGACAAGAACGAGGGAAGGTCAGAGCCAACGAGCTGCCTGGCCGTGCACTTCCACTCGTCAGGCAGCGGAACGGAAAGGGTCGTTTCGATTGCGGGGCTTTTCTCTCTGGTAGGGGAGAAGGGAAGGGGGAACGTGCCCCCCGTGCCAATTAGTGTCGCTTCTCGTGGCAGCTCTTCCGCGCTCAGCGGGCTGCCTTGCCCCCAGTTCCATATGACTGCTTCGCCTGCCACTTTTGCCAACGATCTCGTCTTCTGCGTCTTGCACTTGCGAACACCCGCGTGCGAGGAGAGCATTTGCATCGAAACGGAGTGTTCTGGCCATCCATCCTCGACCAATTCCGGGCCAAATTGCAGCACGGATTTGCTCGCAACACATCTACCACGCTCGCTAGGCCCCTACGCCTTCCATACGACCAGCATCGCCGAGTGTGGTCGTCGCCGTCCGTCCCTCGCATTTCTGCGACGTTGGCGCTCACGACGCCTAGCGGATGAAGTGCAGCCTCGCCCCGGATTGGCCAGATCACACGCCGATGGGCGGACAAGTCGAGTAGGCCACACGACACAGCAAACACGTCGCTCTCGTGCTACTATTTTCCCACGCTGCCTGCTGCGAAGTTCTACCGTCGGCTTGGCACGCTGTTGGTGTCTTACAACACCCGGCAATGGCCATGCCGCTCGGCTTCGGCGACCGCATGCAGCTCGACGAGGCGGCCTCGGATCAATCCAGCTCGTCGCTGTCGCCGCCGCCGACTTCCCCACACCATGCCGACACCATCCAAGTCGCCCAACACCCGCCCGTCGCCTATCCCCGCGTTTCCGGTGGAGGTGTAGGAAATGTCCCCGCGGCAACTTCCGCACCTGCGACAAACGGGGCTGCACACATCCACCACGCCACGGCCACTGCACATGCACATGCACATGCGGATGCTGCTGCTGCGCCCGAGAAGCCGAAGCGGCAGCGCAAGAAGAAGGAGATCGGTCCCGATGGGCTGCCCGTCGAGGCGGCCGGGCCCAAGAAGCCGCGCAAGCCGCGAGAGCCCAAGGTCAAGGTCGAGGGCTCCACGGCGCCCGCGCCACGCAAGAAGCAGAAGATCGAGGAGAAGGCGGGTGAGGCGACGGTCACGGTGCCCCCGCGTCAGACGACCCTCACCGCCATCGTCAACGGCTACCAGCAGCAGGTCCAGTATGCCGCCACTGCTGCCCTCCCGCCACCATCACAGCACCGCTCCAGCCTGGGCGTGCCGCCTGCCAACCTCCCACCGACGCCACGCCCCATCTCGAGTGGGCAGAACTACGACCCCATCCGTGGCTACGACCCGGTGCGGGCCGCCACCCAGGAGACTGCCCGGCAGCGACCTTCACACCTCATCCACAGCGCACCTCCATCGCAACCCTCGCCGCACGTGAACCGCGCGTCCGCCTCGCCCTCCATCGCGAGTCTC